>VZRQ01005226.1:458646-493367 GCA_013397975.1 Machaerirhynchus nigripectus | reverse complement strand
AGCCTTTCCCCACCCACCCCTCCCACCCCTTCTCCACTCACCGGCAGCCCCGGAGGTCCCGGCAGCCCCGGCGGTCCTGGCTTCACACGGCCCTGGTGTCCACGTGCCACCCACAATCCGGGATGTCCTGCTCCAGGAGGATTCTCCGGGACACCCAGCACTGCCCCTGCCCTCAGGGGACCTTTGGGGACATCTCCTTTGGGAGCAGCCGCCCGAGGAGGCGATGGGGACACCCTGAGGAAGGGGTCCAGGCGAGGTTTGCCGGGCGGGAGCCGCCGCCGTGTGCCCGCGTCCCCCGCCAGCTTCTCGGTGGTGACGTTCTCCTCCCGGGGGTCAGAGCCACGCTCCTTCTTGGCTGCCCGGGGGGGTTTGATGGAGGCTCCTGGGTGGATGAAGCACTGTCAGATTCCCAGAAATCGGGATGGAGAAAAGGAGGAAAATCTCGGACTCACCAGAGCTTCTCCTGAGCGCTGGCCTGCTGGGGCCGGTGATTTTGTTGTAGGTGGAGTTCAGCAGCTCAAAGCCTTCATCCTCAATGGAAAGGCTGCCCTCCTCCTCCTCCTCCTCCTCAGCTGGTGGCACCTCGTGAGCAGAGAGGGAAGCCAGGGCGCTCCCATCAGGCTGGAGGTTGAGTGTCCCCTGGGCGTCCTCCCATGGCCAAGGTGGCCCCAGGGCCAAATCTGAACTGGTGAGACTGGAGTCCTGAGAAAGGAGAGGGGGGAAAAAAAGAAGTTTGAAGGGTTCACTTATTTATTTTTTTCCCCCCTTTCCTACTCAATGGCCTGCCCAAGGAGGTGGTGGAGTCACCGGCCCTGGGAGTATCCAAGGAACGACTGGATGTGGCACTCAGTGCTCTGGTCTGGGTGACAGGGTGGGTCACGGGTTGGACTGGATGACCTTGGAGGTCATTTCCAACCTCAGTGATTCTGTAATTCCTGATTTCCCGCATGCAGGAATGCTGCTGGGGGGATGAAGCAGGGCACAGCTTGTGAGGCCCAGGCAGAAGCCCTCAAATTCTGGGACACTTCATCCCCCTCCAGACCAAAACTTACCTTCCACGAGGGACATGAGCTGCTCTGGGTACCCTGTGTCAGGGCCCCACCACCCTCACACGGAACAATTCCTTCCCAAAATCCCATCCATCCCTGCCCTCTGGCAGTGGGAAGCCATTCCCTGTGTCCTGTCCCTCCATCCCTTGTCCCCAGCCCCTCTCCAGCTCTCCTGGAGCCCCTTTAGGCCCTGGAAGGGGGTCTGAGCTCTCCCTGGAGCCCCCAGTTTAATGACAGAAATCCAACCTTGAGAGCAATTCCTGAAAGAGTTACAGCAAAAAAGTGACCCCAGGGGTGGATCTGTCCCTTCAGCCTCTGCCTTCTGCTGCTCCTGCACATTCCAAGGCTCCCGGTGTTCTCCTGGGAGAATGGTGCCAGCAGGTCAGAGGGCAGCTCGGAGCCCCCACCACACAGCTTCCCACCGGAGCACCTGCAAACCTCCGAGGGCTGGGAAGGGGAGGCACCAGGCCAGGAGGAGCCTCCCGGGTGCTTCCAGCCATTTCATTTAAGGCACTGGCTTGCAAAGGGCTCTCTCTGTCCTCAGCTGCCACCTCGAATGGGCCCTGTGGGTCTCAAGGGCTCTTTCTGCCCCACAGCCTCCAGCAGAGCCCCGGCACCGCCCATGGGTGGGGGAAAACAACATGGGCAGGAACATCCCCGCTCGACACAAAAACACCGGCTGAGGAAAAGGAGCTGAACTTCAGAGCTCCTGAGCTTCAAAATCCCAGCACTTTTCTGCCCAGCACCAGTGAAAGCACCTCAGACTGGGCCGGCGGGTGGGTGTGGAGGTCCTGCACCTCTCCTGGAGCTGCTGCAGCATTTCCAGCAGCTCCACACGGGCACCAGCCCTGCCTGGAGCCTGCTCCGTGCTGGCCCTGGGCTCCGTGGGGACACGGACAGCGCGTGGCACCCGCAGCTGGTGGCACCAGCCCTGGCTGGTGGCTCCGGGTGCTGAAGCTGTTGAGGAACCAGCTGAGAGAAGTCACTAGAGGGAGATGCAGCCCCACGCTTGCCTTGCAGGACTGGCAAGGAGACCTGAAGAGTCCTTCCCGTCCTTCTTCCCACATTCCGTGCGCCCAGCCCGGCACCTGGCTCCCGGGCTGCTCTGCTCCACGGATCCATTGGCTTGGGAGCACCAAGGGGGATTGGCAGGAGCAGCAAGCAGGAAAAACAACGATTTCCCTGCCAGAAGGGGTGACCCTGCAGGTGAGATCCTGCAGGTGAGATCCTGCAGGTGAGAACCCAGCGGTCCCAGTGGAGCCGACTCTGGCCAAGCCCCATTTGGGATGGCCACGGGAGGCAGGGAAGCTCCAGAGGCAGCTGGAGCTGCTGAAGCTTTGACTCTGCTGCCATCAGACTGGAGATTTCCAAGCTCTTCCCATCCCAAGTGGAGGAGAAAATGTTAACATTTTTAAATTTTTAATTTTTAAATTTTGTAACTTTAAAATTTTGAAATTTTGACATTTTAAAAATTTTTAGTTTTGTAATTTTATTTTTTTTATTTTTAAAATTTTTCATTTTGTAATTTTTTAGTCTTGTAATTTTTTAGTTTTGTAATTTTTTTATTTTTTAATTTTTAATTTTTTTCTATTATTTTGCTGTTTAAATGCTAAAACAAGAGAAGCCACTTGCTGATCAGCTGTCCCAAGCAAAGAGGCTGCAAGGGTTGCAATTAATCAATTAAAATAAATTAGTGGAGGCATCGCTCCACACAGAGAAGCGGAGGGGCAGATTCCAAGCCCCCTCCCTTCACCCCATCACCCCCCACCCTCACAGTGTCCCCTCAGAGGTGGTGGCTGGTCAAAAGTCACCCAAAGAGATGCTAAAATTGGGTCCCTGCTGTGGCTAAACCCACCTGGGCACGACCCTTCCAGCCTCATGGAGCTGGAAAGAGCCTTTGCCCAAAATTTGGAGCATCACCAGGGTCCTCCCTGTGCAGCCTGGGGGTGGCACCTCTGCCAGGGGCACCTCAAGAGCCCCATTCCTCAGTTCCACGGCCCAGACAAGCTCCTGAGAGGGGAACAAGGGACAGCGGAGTCCCCACAGGGCAGCAGCTCCCTCGAGGGGAACGCAGGGAATATTTTTTCTTTTTGCAGCCATTCCTGGAAGGAGTAAAATCCACAGCCCTTTCTTTTGGAGCTGAGAGAAAGAAAGGAAGAGTTGGAATAAAGAATTTTTGCTTTCAGAAATTAAACCGTGAAGCGGCGCGGTTTGGATGTCACATTTTTGGTGCTTTGGGGGTTTTCTGATTAAAAGCAGGTCTAGAAATACACCTTTAATGTTGGAAAAAAAGAATATCAATGGACTTCAGCTTCCCACCTTGATCCCTATTTCTTCCCCCAACCAATTGTTCCAGTTTTGATCCAAAGGGGTCATTTCCTTAAAGCACATTTTGCAACCAGTGAAGCCCCAGGACTGGAAATTTTCAGCAACAGCCACTTGGAAGGGAACTTGGTGCCTCATTTTGTACACCTGGAAGTGGAAAATTAGTGGAAGACAGCAGCACCTCTCTGTCCCACGGGGCTGGGGGGTTCAGCCCAGGGGCATCAGCAGCCAAAAATTTAAAAACCAGTTCCTCAAAGGACGGTTGCCTGTGGGTAACAGCTGGCAGATGGTGTCAGGGAATGGTTTGGGTCGGAAAAGACCTTAAATCCCATCTCACTCCACCCCTGCCGTGGGCAGCGACACCTTCCATAGGCCAGGTTGCTCAGATTTCCATCCAACTCGACCACCAGGTGAGGAAAAGTGCGGTGGGAATTCCCAAATCTTATCACCCATGAGCTGCGAGGCGCTGCAGGGGCAGGAGCTGAAGAGTTGGGGTTCTCAGCGGGTGATGCTGGTGCAGGACAGCCCCACAGGATGTGCCAGCCTGGGAATCCCAGTGGGAAGCCACATCCAGGCCTGGCAGCTGGCACTGGGAGCCTGGAATTCCCACACGGAGCAGACAAGGGGGGTTTTAGTTCAGCTTCAACACTTGACATGGGAAAGGTCCACGCTGGAAACTCCCATCTGGAGAGGCTCAGGGGAAAAGGGTCTCAAGTAAAAGTTAGCGAGGCACGAGGCTGAATTATCTTGGTTGTGTAAACACAATTAAAGCCAAAATCAATAGAATCCATCCTTGCTCCTCCAAACAGGCCAAATTTAGAGGAGAACCAGCTGAGAGGGACAAATTGGGAACAGCTCAGAAGTTGTCCAAAAGCGTGAGAGTGGAGTGAGGCATGTGGGTTTGAGCTCCCAGAAATTCCAGCTGGGAAGTGGGGAAGGAGCCCAGATTGAAAGCAGCCATTAAGGGTGATAAAACAGAAGGGAAAAAAAAAGAAGGATTTGCCACGTGACAAGCAAGGCAGGGTCTGTGATTTGCAGAAAATTGGATGAAAGAAGGAAAATAAAGGAGGAGAAGTCTCTGCCCCAGCCACATCTTGGGTCCCCCTCGTCACCTGCCACGTGGCAGTGACAGAAGCACAGCAGCGACGTGGGAAGAGCTGGAGAATCCCATTTAGAAAACCCAGATGACATAACCAAAGACAACAAAATACTTCCCGTTCCAGAGGTGACAAGGAGCAGAGCTTTCTCAATCCCAGCCCCATAATTCAACCCCAAAAGCATTAAAACCTCAGGCTCTCCCCAAGATGAGCACTGAATTTTCAGTTTGGCTCAGAGAGCTGGGGAAGCTCCAGGGGATTGACTGGGAAAAGGCTTTGTGTTGTGCCAATATGGAATTAAATTAAGAAAAAAAAAGGCAAAAAAAAAAGGCAAGCAGGAAGCTTTGAGTAATTACAGACCTCTTCCCTCAAGCTGAGCCCAAGCAAAATAACAGAGCAACTGATATGGGGCTCATTAATAAAGAAACCACAGAGATGTAATTAATGCCATGGTTTTGGAAAGAGTTGCAAACTTGGGATCTTGCCTGAGGAGCCTAGGAGTGTTTTACTGACGAAGATAGCAGTGCTGCTGGACTTCTGGAGGGCTTTTCAGATGATGCCACGCTCCAAAAACTCCTAAATGGCAAATGGGGTTCAAGCCCAGCTTGGAGCATCCCTGTTTCCAGCAGCCCAGACAACCAGCACGGCATTCTGCCCTAATTTTCAGCTGGGTTAGGCTGGGTAAAACCAAGTTCAAAGCTCAGGGTCTTCTCCCAGGAAAGAGATTTTCTGGTTAATGGAATCCTCTTCCATCCAACAGCCAAAGGTACAACGTGATTCACTCAAGCTCAAGATCAGAAATGGATGACTTTAAACTATTTTTTCCAGCACTTTCTAGCATCAATCCCCTAGAAGAGGCTGCATCATGGAAAAACAAAAAGCTGAAGATCAAGGTTGGACTGATTTAAAGAAGGAATAAGTGCCAGGAAATGCCATGGGCTGTGCCCAGCAGCAGCTCAGGTCACACAGCTGTGCCTGTGGAGCTGCAGCACCCATGGCAGGAGTCTGGAGGGGATAAATCCCTCTCTCTGCTCTGCCCTCATTCCTGGAAGGGGCTGCAGCCCTGAGGCTTCACCCCAAGCCAGAAAAGCAGGAGCCTCTTACTCCATGGAAACAGGAGCAGCTCAGCACAGCGATCCCCACCCCACAGGGGCTGGAATGTTTGCTCACGAGTTTCCCATATGACACCTGGCTGCTGGATTTGGGAAGGGAACACACTGTAAGGCTGAAAAATAAATGAAATAAATAATTTCTAGTGCCAGCATCTAAAGGGGCTACGAGAAATTTGGAGGGGGGACTTTTTACAAGGGCGTGAGGTGATAGCACAAGGAAGAACAGTTGTAAACTGGAGGAGATTTAGATGGGATACTGGGAAGGAATTCTTGGCTGGGAGGGTGGTGAGGGGCTGGGATGGAATTCCCAGAGAAGCTGTGGCTGCCCCTGGATCCCTGGGAGTGTCCCAGGCCAGGTTGGACAGGATTTGGAGCAACCTGGGAAGGTTTCCCATGGGAACAGCATGGTTTTTATTTGGAAGTCCCTGTGACCCCCTCAGCAATGCCCCATTTCCCCAGGGGAACGTTTGGGGCTCCCTGATGTCCTACCCAGGCTCAGACTGAAGCAACCCAAAATCCTGCACAGCCCTGCAAGCTCAGCCTGGGAACCTCAGGAGGATTCCGTGTGCTCCCTGCCACTCTCCCATGGCACTGGTGCCTCACCTTTCCCAAGGAAAAGCAGGACAAGCCCCATTCCTCAGTGCCCTCAGCAGGGAAGGCTCTGCTGGCCTTGTGGCTGTCCAGGGACATGGCCATGAAGCTGCAGCAGGGCACGAGACACTGGTGGGAAGAACAACGGCCTGGGAAGCTTCTGGAGATGCTGATCACCGACCAAGGCCTTGCTGGGACACTTCTGGCACATGACAAGCCCTAAAAGTCACCAAGGGCACAAAAGCTGCCCCCAGGCAGGAGGTCAGGTCATAAAAGGTTGGAGAGCAGCAGTAATTCCCAGAGGATGCCTCACGGCCTGGCTGGGTGGAACTGCACCTTGGTTTGGGGATTCAAAACCTCTGGGGTTCAGCTCAGCGTATCCCTGTCATTACAGTTATCCCACAGTGGGTTTGAGGGACAATAAATTACCCACAGACCCTACCCTGCTGGAGAAACTGGATTCGGAGCTCTTCGGGGGGGCTGAGATATCGGAGCTATCAGGAACAGCATCCCAAGATAAGGCCTGAGAGCAGGGAGATAGAGCTGGGCTCCAGCTGTCAGTCACATTCCCCACAGGGATATTTGGGATTATCCCGGGTTATCCAAGGAGCCAACAGCCCCAGAGCTCCATGGAAGCAGTGGGGTGGAGGAGGGACAGTTCCCCCATGAGGGCTTGTCTTTGTTAGTCAGGATAGGCCAGGCCCAAGCCTTTTGTGCCGGCTGTATTAAAGCCCAGCACCAGGACTATGTGCAAGGCCTGGCTCACACAGGCTCCAGACTGCTGTGGTTTGACAGGAAGGATGGAGTTTTAGGATTGAGTGAGCCTGAAGGAATGATTCCCACACCAGCTGTGCTCACTGACAAACCTGAGCAGGAAAAACGGAGGTGCCACGACCCAGCCGAGCGTTCCCACACAGCTTTCACAGCAATTTTAAAACAAGAAGACATTTCCAAACTTCTACTGCCCAGATAATTAAACCTGTGAAGTTTTGAAGTTTCAGGTTTGACGTTTCTTTGGAAATCTGTGGGATCTAAGCTTTGACTGCTTGTTGAATGGCTTTAGGATCCCAGGTTAAGCTGCCTTGGAAAAGCCATTCAGGTCAGGAACCAGCTCAGCCCTCCTGCTCACGTTTAGGGCAGGCAGTCAAAGAGAAAACAAAAAGCAGGAGAAGTGGCTTAACACCATCCTCGTCCCAAAGTTTGCTCAGAAATTACAATTTACTCCCCCCCAAAAAAAAAAAATCCCAAAAGGAGTAGGCTGCAATTCAGGTATCACTGCCAGTAACCAACAACTCTTCTATTGCCTTCCCCCCATTCCATCACCCTGAGCCTCCATAATTATTTAGCTCTAATTAACAATGAAGGAATCCATCAATGTACTAATTCACTTCTAAATGAACAAAGGAACTGGAAGGCAGAGCTGTGGCCTGTCCCTGCAGCAGAGCTGGGCTGCTCCTCATTACTCCCGAAATGCAGCGCCTTTTTTATTCCTAATAAATCCTAACACCAACGATTCCGAGGCATCTCTGCTCCTTATTAAGGGCTTGAAAAATAAACTTGTCCCAAATCCAGAATATGGTTTGTTTTCCCCTGCAGACCAATGAATTTCACCACTTTCCTTGTTATGGCAATGTTCTGGCCAGGGGCCGGGAGAACCAGCTGGGGAATGAGCATCGGATGGGGGGAATCCCACCCCAAACAGGATCCAGCAGGATGGCAGAGCCCACCTTCCCTAAGTGGCCAGGAAAGGTGATTTTGCCACCTCAGTTCATTACAAAGCCACCCAGCAAACCTGGAGCACGTTCACCCCTGAGCTGCTGAGCCCGGAGCAGACGGGATGGACCCGGCTGCCAAAGGTCACTGGGCCAGTTCCAGTTTGGAATTATCCAGGTGCAGCCAGGTGGGACAAGAGAGGCTCTCCCCAAAGAGTTAACAGCGGCCAGGAGGGAGAGGGGAATGAAGAACTGCTCAGCCACACACACACACAAATCCCAATTTGCATTTGCTGTCGGGTTTCCCCTCAGGATGTGCCTGCATGGATTTGAACAACAAAGCTTGGCTCAAAATCCCAAATCGAGCAGGAACATAAAGCCAGCTTCACTCAGAGCACTGCCTCATGTCCCCAGCACGTGCACAAGAGCTGGGGACATGCTCCGTGTGCCAGCTGGGGGACAGCAGCTCCAACACGGAGCTCGGCACCAGGAGCACCAGTGGGGTTGGGGAGCAGCCACCCCAGACCCCAGGAAACCACACCAAGGAAGGCCCCAGAACCACAAGCAGCTCCTCCCACAGAGAGCTCCAGCCCTTCCCACCTCCTCAGTGACAGCAGGGACATCCCGGGGGATGCCTCTCCAGGCAGGCATTGCATCCCACCATGGGCAGGAGCAGCGGTCAT
This sequence comes from Machaerirhynchus nigripectus, assembly GCA_013397975.1. Classification (NCBI taxonomy): domain Eukaryota; kingdom Metazoa; phylum Chordata; class Aves; order Passeriformes; family Dicruridae; genus Machaerirhynchus; species Machaerirhynchus nigripectus. The sequence continues at coordinate 484,798 of VZRQ01005226.1, read as the reverse complement.
CCTGCTTTATCCCGAATCCTGCCACGCTGCTGACCTCACCTCCTTCCCCCAGGCTAACCCAGCCTGGCTCAGCTCCCAGGCAGATCCACAAATCCTCTGTGCAGGCAGTGGCCTGATCCACCTCATTCCCTGCCCTGCCACCACCCCTCTGGCTCCACGCAAACGCTCAGGAATGTCACCTGAGCACTCAACGTGACCCCCACCAGGTCTGGGACACGGCAAGGGACATTCAAATCATTAAAGAGAGAGGTTGCAGTAAAGAAAATAACAATAACAGCCAAGTAAACAGTAATCAGTGGCCTTGGCTGGGTATTTTGGCTTTGCCTTATTGTTCATTAAAGTAACTTCTGTCCCCAGGAGACAGCCTGGGGGTGACAGCAGAGGGACACGAGGAAGGACAATGCAGGAGTCGCACCTGAGCAGATGAATCCTGGATTTCATTGGTTTTCTTTGGCACCTGGAGAGTTGGAGAGAGAAAAGAGGAAAAACATCACTGCCCAAGGAGCAGCACTGACTTCAGCACGTGCTTATAGTTGGCTCCAGGACTGAGGAACTGCCTCTGCCGGCACAGGAAGCATCCAGGGAATGCAGAGCAGGAGCCAATCCTTCACAGCAACGCAAGGGAATGACTCCTGATCAAACCTCTCAAGAGCTGGGGCGGGTTTTGTGGTTTCTGTTGATTTGGAAGCTCCTCAGCCCTGAGGAGGGCCAGCAAGGATGGGAACTGGGGGGATGTGGGGCAGAATTAGCCCATGGGGTCCCACCCGCAGGCAATTTACTGATGCTTAAGGTGACATTTTCTTCTTGATGGGTGAGACCCCAGAGCCATTCCGGGAAGAGCTCCAGGCCTCCAGAGCTCAGGATAATAGAGGTTTCATTTTGGGATGACCAGGGGTTCCACTGGACACTTGGACACTGGATCACTCCTGTTTCCCTCAGAGCAGGAGGGAACCAGTGTGACTGGCTCTGCGTTACACTCAGCCTTCTCCACGCTCCCTGGCCAAGCCAGCTCCTTAATCCCTCATCATCAGGGCTTTCCCAAAAATCCTCCTCTTAGAATAACCCGCACAAACTGAAGCAGCCCATGCTGGGGGTGCAGCAGCCGCTGCAGGGCTGTCACCGCTCCCTGTTCCCTGCCTGGACGTGCTGGCTCCAGCATCCCAAAGGACACTTAGAGCAGGAGCCAGACAGGACAGATGCCCCATCCCACGCCCGGTTCCCTCCCTTGGCACTGCCCTTCCCCAGCAGCTGTCCCGGCTCCTCACCAGAGCCCAGAAACGGGTGTTACACACGGGAGGCTCGTGCCAAGCGCTGACATCCAGCACCCGCCTCTCTCCAGCTTTTTCCAGGCCCCTAGGGAGCCCTTCCTATGGAGCACTTCCTATGGAGATACCTGGCCTAAGATGTGAGGAATCTCCCTGGGCCAACTCCCACTCCTGAGGAGAGCCTGGGTGCTTCATGTTTTGGGGGATTTATGATGTGATCTGGGCTTTTTGACACAGATGCGTTTGTTGGGAATTTGTTGAACGCTGCAACGAAAGCAAAGTCCCCCAATTTTCCATTTTCCAGCGATGCTGGCAGAACAGAGGGACAGCCTCTGGAAGGAGGATGCACCAAAGGGTGCAATGCTGCTGGGAGTGGGCAAGAACTCCAGAGTGGTGTCCATTTCAAGGACAGCTTTCACCTCCTCCCAGAAGCGCAGCTCCAGCTGCAGCATTACTCAAAGCTTTCCAGTGTCACACACAGGAGCACACCCAGTCCTTCCGAGCCCCAGGCTTTCCCTGGATCCCAAACTCTCCCTTTAACTCACTCTCCTTGGCACCAAACCCATCTGTGACTCGAAGGGATGGAAAAGGACCACCCCACCTCCTGGCATCCCACCCTGAAGTGGAGATCCCAGCACTTGCAGGCTGCATTAACGCCCTGGGTTGGGCCTTTCACCAGAATCGTGTGACACCAAGGGAAAGCTTGGCCCAGCAGTCCCTGAATTCATCAGCTGCCCCCAGCCGCACCTCTGGCCAGGCTGTTGGGAGCTCCCACGGTGCCCTGTTGAGGCTGAAGGAGCCTGGGCAGCTTGAGTTGTAGCTGTGGCAGTGCTCGGCGGCAGCTGCTGGGTCTCCCATCACGAAGGTCAGCTGTTGGAGGGTGCCCTGGAGAGACACAGAAACCAGAGTTTATCCCCCTGCTTCCTCCAGAGGAGAGGGAAAGGTCTGGAAGGGCCTGCAGGGGAGGTCGTCTCCAGCCTCTCAGAGCCAGAGATTCCTTTACGGAATGGTTCAGGCAATGAAAGAGGGAATCCTCTCCAGCTTCAAGAGTTGGATGCAAAGATATCATGGGCAGGGACACCTCCCAGTGTCCCAGGTGGCTCCAAGCCCCATCCAGCCTGGCCTTGGACACTTCCGGAGACAGGACAAACTGTTCCAAAATGTAAGAAATGAAGGAAGCCCTGAGCTCAGAGCACAGAGGGGCTGAGTTATCTCCATGTTTTCATGGAATGATGTGGCCCAACACTTCCAGGGATCCAGGGGCAGCCACAGCTGCTCTGGGCACCCTGTGCCAGGGCCTGCCCCACCCTCACAGGGAACAATTCCTTCCCGATATCCCATCTAACCCTGCCCTCTGGAAGTTTGAAGCCACTCTCCAGCCAGATCTTTCCATGCTGACTGCACAGAGGCTTCTCTGCATGGTCCAAGTCACAGCCGGCACCAGAGGATGAGTGGAAGCCAAACCCTGAGGTGACCTGGCTGCTGCCACTTGCACTGCCCCGGCCCAAACCCAAGCTCTCTGCACAACCCCGAGCCTTTGCGAAGTTTATCCTGCCCAAGCAGGAAAGTAAACGTTGTTTTGGGAAGAGAAGGTGATGGAAATGGATTCCTTCAGAGGGAGTTTGCAACCTCACTCACGCAGGTAGAGCAGACCCTGCCCAGCTCTCACCTTAAAGGGGATCTCAAAGGACTTAATGAGGCCTCCGATGATGACCAGCCCCTCGGTGTTCACTCCCATCCCAAAATAGTTGGACCAGCTCACTCTGTCCACCAGCCGACAGTCCACGTGCAACTCCAGCCTCTCCAGGGAGATGCCGAGGGCCACTTGGTGCCAGCGCCCATCGCCCAGGAAGGACACAGGGAACCTGAGGGAAAGGGAAGAGGCAGAATGGGAAACTTCATCCCACACCTTATTCAGCACCAGGCTTTACCCCTCAGCAGCTCCCAGGGTCCCTCCTTATCCATCCTTAGGGTGGACATGAGGAACAATCCTAGAGCTGCTACACCACCATCTCTTGTCTTCCATGGATTTGGGGATGTCCACAACCAGTTGAGGCATCTGAGAAGTGCCTGGGTTTTGTGTCTGGATTTATCCCCGGGGATCTGGACCTTGTTGTCCCTTGCTTTGTTTTCCAGAGCTGCATCGTTCTGGCAGAGCAGGGTTTGGCAGGGACAGCCTGCACCAGGTCTGAGGGACATCACCTCCCTTCAGCTGAGGTGAGCTCAGCACTGCCCGAAGCCCACCAGAGCGGGAAACACTAACCCTTGGCCTTGGGAATGGAAAAGGAAGGATGGAAGGGCAGGAGAACAGCACCTGGGCTGGGACTTACTCATAGTATCTCCTCCTCGTGGTGACGAAGACCAGGCCGTAGGGGTTAATCCTGATCTGAAAGAGCACGTGGCTGCGATGGCTGAGGATGGTCACCAGGCTGGTGTCCTCCTTCAGGGAGTACCTGAGCTTCAGCAGCACGCTCAGCTCATCTGCAAACCTGGCAGACAGAGGGGACACGTGACACCACACAGCTGCTGCTGCGTCACCATGAACTGACCCCTTGGGATAAAGAAATTCAGGTCACAGCACAAATGAACCCAGCGAGAATGAAAAATAAAGGGAAACAAGGGCCATCAATCACTCCAGTTGTGAGGTTCAGAGAGAAGCAGCCAGGCCTGAGTTAGCTTTGCCCACGCAGCCTCAGCACGGGGTGATGGGGCCGTGCCAAGGTGTCCTTCCTGCACCCAACCAAGGACCAGCAAAGAACCCCAGAATGATTTGGGTTGGAGGAAACCTTAAAGCTCATCCCATTCCGCCCCCTGCCATGGGCAGGGACACTTTCCACTAGCCCAAGTTGCTCCAAGCCCCATCCAGCCTGGCCTTGGACACTTCCAGGGACGGGACAAACTGTTCCAGAATGTTCGGAACGAAGGAAGCCCCGAGCTCAGGGTGGCTGAGTTACCTCCATGTCATCACGGAATGGGCTCTCCAAGGAAATCCTCAAACCAACAGCCACACCTCAGATGATTTTTGAGCCCCACCAGCCCATCCCCACCCCCTGAAGGGAGGTTACCTGTCCCCAAAGGCCTCCCTGGTGGGGATGTTGAGGGTGGCGTACTGGCCGATCTCCAGGATCCTGCACTTGCTGTGGTCGTAGCTAAAGGAAACATTGCTGAGGTCCTGGGCATGGAGAGTGATTTTGTCCAGCAGGTTCACCTCATCTGCGTTGGGGGAGAGGAAAGAGATGCTCAGGAGGCTGAGCAACCTCCACTACAGGGCTCTGCTCTGTTTATTGTCCAAAAAGAGAAAAACAAATTGGACAACAGACAAAACCCCCAGAAAGAAGGGTGTAAATTTGGGAAAATTAAAATTCAGATTAAAACTCAGCCCAGAAAAACCGTTCAGACAACTCCACAAACAGCCAGGTGAGATTTTTGAACCCCAGTATGAGATTCGAGGCCACTGTCCCAAAGGCAGGAAGGGCCATTCCTTCCCCAGCAGTGGTGGGACCTTCGCGACCACAGAGTTGGGATGCTGGGGGCTGTAAAGCAGAGCCTGGGACACAAACGTCCCAAACCATGGGTCCTGGAGCAGCTGGGTGCAGGAATCCTGATCATCCTTTCCCAAACTTCCTTGCTGATGTTGTAAATAAAGAATTGGACCAAGCAGTGGGAAGAAGTTGCTGTGTCCTGACCAGAGCATGGGGACACCCTTCTCTGCCCAAAGCAGGGTTCAGCCCTATTCCAGGGCCAGGAATTCCAGTGGGAATTCCCAGAATGCAAAGGATCCACTCTCAGAATGTGCTGTGAACATTAAGGAGGGTTTGAACAGGGGAAGAGCCCCTGCCCTGGGCTGTTTGGCAGCACTAGGAGGAGATTTTCACTCCCCTGGCGAACACAGATTTTCCTTTTCCAAGTTCATTCCTTAACTAAAGGATCTTTGAATACAAGAATACCTGAGGAAAAAATTGTTTAAAACCTCAAGGTTTCTTGTTCCTCTCCATCAGCTAAAAGACCTGCAGACCTCAGACATCTAAAACCAGGTCACTCCAGCATGGCACCAACCCTGCCAGCAGCAAGGAGTGGGGACAAGGGACAGGCTCAGATCAACATGCTTTAGGATCACTCCAGACCCCACAGTCCCTTTCCTGGGAGGGTCTGGACAATCCCAGTCGATGATTTGTCAGTGGGAATTGTGCCAGCACCATCTGCACGAGCATCTGCCATGGCTTGGGAAGCATCCAGCCCCTTCATTCCCTGTAATTCCTGCTGTGGATGAGGTGTGAGATTTATTTGAGGGCAGACAAACAGCCCCGGGCATGCTGCGACCTGCCAGGAGATATCCACGCCCCAGAGAGGGAGAATGACAAATCAATCAAGCAGAAAGCTGCTCTGATCCACTTCAGACACTCGTGTGTCACTCCTGACACCATCTCCTCGGAAGATTTTGCGTGGGAAAGAGCCCTGCGATGGGAAAGGGGGGAAGGAATAGGATCCTGCAGGAGACGTTTGGGGGGAGTTGGGATTTCACCTGGGATTTCCCCAGCTCCCCACACGGGCACAGCATCCACAGGTTTCCAGGCAACCCAAAGCTCTGCAGAATGAAGGTGCAACAGCCTCTGGCAGAAGGAACACCAAAAAACTGGGACTGAGCCAGAGGGTGCAGGGCTGAGCCCCTGGGAGCCCTGACCAGGCAAAAACCCCAAAGGCAGAGCCAGCAGAGTTTATCAGCACAGCATGGGAACTAACCCGAGACCAAACACAGCTCACAGAGGGGAAAATATCAGGAATGTTCGTCCCTTCTCAGTCCCAAGCTTTTCTGGGAGGTGATTTCCTCCCATCAGTGGAGGAACCTGCACAATTCCATCTCCAGGTGCTGCAGCCCCCGCCAGGGTCCAGCTTCGAAGTGAGACCTCAGTGGATCCCGTCAGGGATGAGCCTTCCCACAGCTGCTGCAGCAGGAACAGCCCTGGAATTACCACACAGGGAGTATTCCCTGGGCAGGGCATGGCCCGAGCACTCCCTGCTCAGGCTCTGGTGGCAGGGAACAAACGGGGAATGGTTTCAGGCTGAAAGATCGATTTAGATTAGGGAGGAGAAGTTTTTTACAGTGAGGCTGGTTAAACACTGGCACAGATTTCCCAGAGAAGCTGTGGCTGCCTCTGGATCCCTGGAAGTGTCCAAGGCCAGGCTGGAGCACCCAGGGATGGGGGAAGGTGTCCCTGCCCACGGCAGGGGTGGAATGGGATGGTTTTTCAGGTCCCTTCCACCCCAAACTATAACAGGATTCCAAGAGCAGGTTCCTGCACTATCTGCAGCTCATGGCCCCACAGTTTTGGGGCTGAAGCTGCTGCTCAATGAGGTTGCTCATGACACTGGATTTAGGGAGCCTCAACTCCAAAGCTTTTCCTTGCTGCTTCTCCCCAGGATTAACCAAGGGCCCCCTCTCCCTCCTGGCACAGTCGGATTTGTGGTTCTTAAAAGAACATCACAGATTTGCTTTCCACTTCCAAGCAGGTTTATTTTCTCTCTGGGAGCAGACAGGCTGCTTCCCAAGGACACAGATTACCTGGGAAGCCATTCCCAGCTGCAGGGGCAGAGCCACCAGCTTGGAGAGCAGGGTCACAGCCTTCCTGGGAGCACATTAACCCCGGGCAGGGGATGCTGAGGCTGCTGAGTGCAGCTGCTGCAGCAGCCAGAGGCAGGAACAGGCCAGGCTGTACATCTTTTATAGGAATTCTGTGTTTCCTTTACAAAAATCCCGCTTTCTCCAGAGTTTTCAGCATTCCCGGGGTTAAGTTGCTTTATCCCCACAGCCAGGCTTCCCATCTCCCTCCAGAGCCCATCAGGGAGCAGCTCTGCTCACCACCACTCTTTCTAGCCCTGCTGAGCACCCTGCACCCCCAGCACCCCCCTGCCCCCATCCTAGACCCCAAAACAGAGCTCACAGCCCAGCTGGGCTCGCCTTGGGCTCTCCTTGTCCATCCCACTGCCCACGGAACACACCCAGCATCCCAACCCGACACCTTTGCCCTTCAACCTCTGCCCAGACGCCTCCAGAACGGCTGTTCCTGCACTGGAAAGGAGATTTCTGGAGTTCAGCCGCAGCTGCCAAATCCGAGTTGCTCCTGAAAGCAGTGCAGGAATCTTCCCAGGCATCCCAGTGCCAGGGAGACTCGAGCAGGGGCACTGGGGGAGGGAAGCTGGGGAGCAGGAGCTGGTGTGGGGAGCTGGAGCACCACAGGACAGGCACAGATTCCAAAGGGGAACACCCCAGGCAGAGCCAGCCCCGGGGGGATGCTCCACAGGCAGCCCCAGGCAAGGACAGCCAGGAGTCAGGTCCGGATCCCTCCTGGAGCTCAGTCAGTGGAGAAGGGAAGCACAGCAAGAGGCCAGTGTGGAAACCAGGCTGCAGTGAGGGATAAAGTCCACCCAAGGGACAGAAATGGAACAGGGACCAAAAGGACAAGGAGATAAATCCCATCCAGGGTAGGTCCATGGCCCATCCAGGAGGGAAAGATCCCCCAGCACAGCTCAGGACAGGGCTCAGAGCGCTGGGCTGAGCTTAAATGGGGCTGCTGGGATGAGCTGGGGGTCCCAGGTGAGGCTGGTTGGGGTCATTAAGGCCCATGAGTGCTCTCAGGGGTCAGATGGGTTTCAATGGCGTCTCCACATCCCATCCCATCCCATCCCATCCCATCCCATCCCATCCCATCCCATCCCATCCCTGGGGCTGCATCCCAAAAAAAAGTGTTCTCTGAGGGGCACCCCCAGTTGCAGACACAAAGAGACCACCCATGTTCTCCTCTGGCGTGTTCCACTGTGTGAAACTTACCCTGAGCTTTACGTTCTCCCCAAATGAGGGAAAATTGTATTAAACAACCCAAAACTGGGGCCTTGGAGAGCTCCTAACAGGGTCTGTCAGGCTGAGTCACTTCCCCTGCATGTGGCACTGGCTGGAACCCGAACTAACAGGGCTGGCCAAGCCCTGGGGACGAGCCCAGGGGACAGCCCTGGCTGGGGAATGGCGCCTATGACCTAATGGGCCTTTCCTCCCTGCAGCTCCTGAGCGCCTGGTGGAAATGTCCCGCCAGGACTCTGCTTAGGATCACTTCAAACTCGGGGTCAGGGAGGCTCGGGCATCACAGCTGGAATGCCGTCGGGAAGGCTCCCTGCATGACGTGATGGAAAACCAGGGCTCCGTGCTGGGGCCTCACACCCGTGACAGCATCACCAGGGTCCGAGCCAGCGCCGCCCTCCCAGCACACCGGCGTTCCTCCACGTCCCCCCGGCAGCCCACAGCCTTCTGCCTCTGGAAGGATGTTGGGGGTTGTGCCTGGTTTTTTTCTGGAGCAAGGGCAGCACAAATGGCAACTCCACACTCGTTTGGAGCTGCCAGGTGCCTCTGGACAAGGTCAAGGACACCTTGGCACCGAGTTTTTTGTAGGCAGCTCTTCCTGTTTCTCCTTCTGATGCCTTGAGACAGAAACACCTGCCCAGAAACAGAGGCCAGACAGGAGTCAGGGAATAAAGGCAGGGATTTATTTGAAAGGCCTTCAAAGGTGCACCCTGGGGAGCCAGAGGCTGCTCCCAAAATGGACCCCAGGATGGACCCCGAGTCACGAGCTCTTCACACTTTATAGCTTTGGGTCATTTGCATATCAGCATAAATTCGCCAATTAAAACTTCAGCTAATGATGTAATTTCTCCAATTTCTCCACCTTCTCTCGAGGCCCCAGGTTGCCCCTTTGGGCCTGGGGCAGTCTGAGTGCCCTTGAGCAGCAAGCTGGGAGAGGCTCTGTGGTGTCTGCCTGGCCTAGGAGAGCAGCTCCCGAGCTCCAGGAGCCTCCAGAGTTATACACTGGGCAACGCAGGGCTTGAAACAGATAAAAGTTCAAACCTAAGGCACCGCTTCCACCCCAGAATTTCTTGTTCCAATGCCCACGGCAGCCACCCGTGTCACTCCCGGTGCCACATCCCTTCCCTACTGTTCCCACTTCCCTCCTCACCCGACCATCCCTTTCCAAGGGCATCTCCAGAAGGCACCTGAGGTGAGCTCTAAGCTGCAGCACACGCAGCTCCCAGGGCTGCTTATGCAACAGGATTTCAACCTCCGGAGAGCAGGGATAATTTGGGTTCCACCCCGAGGCTGCAAGTCCAGAGGGGACAGAGCCAAAGCAGGAAGAAAAGGAACAAGGACATTTCCCACGGAGGACGCCGGAGCTGTTATGGAAGAGTGAATGCAGCCACCCACCCACGGAGAGGACAGCGAATTCCAGGGAAGCGAAACCTTTTCGGAAGAAAGAGCTCGGCTGCACGCATTGTCTGGGCAGGAAAAACGGGAGCACAGGTTCTCCTGGAGCTCGTTACCCGCATCCGCAGCTGTGCCGCCGCTCCTCTGTGCCCGCCCAGCTCGGCGGGGTGGGGATGGGGCTTTTGGGGACAAAGGCTGGGCAGGAGGAAGGGCTGCTGGAAGGCAGGATGACCCCAAATGAGGATAAGCTGGGAAAAATAGGACAAGTAGCAGGAAAGGAAGAGAGCTTTGGGAGCAGGGAAGAGTTTGAGAGCTGCTGAAGACACGGAGTGGTCACGGGAGTGTGGAAGGGGCAGCTCAGCCTTCAGCTTTATCCTCCTCAGGGCAAATCCCGACTCTCCAAGCCGTGAGACAGCATAAAAATCTCATCCCTTCAAGTGGGGGACAGAGAATGTGTCTGAGAGATTGTCTGCTGCCCTTGTGGGGACGTGGGAAGGGTTTGGGACACGGAGCAAATCGATATCCTGGAGGCTGGGCAAGGAGACCCTTGTGAAGGAGGCGCTGGGAGGGAGGCTGACAAGGACGAGCTGCTCTGCAGGGTTTGGTGGCCCGACTTGGTGTGGGGTTTTTTAACAGGAAACCAAAAAAGAAGCCATTTCCAACCTTCACAAGGTGTGCTGAGGGATCACAGAACCGTGACTTAGTTCGGGTTGGAAGGGACTTTAAAGGTCACCTCACCCAACCCCGCAGAGCTCCTCATCCATCTCCTTCCTGAGCAACCACCAGAGTTAACCCCACCCAGAGCTCCCAGTCCTTGGGGAGGTGCTCTGGTGTCCCCCCAGCCTTGCCCAGCCCTCATCCCCCAGGCCACACTCACACCTGGGTGCATTTTCCATCCCCTGTTCTCCACATTTCCCCTCCAGGCCCTCCTTCCTCTGCTCTGTGCATCCATCTCCTGCCCCCCCGGAGCACCGACAGCTCCTGGGCTGAGCTCAACCCTTCACTCCTCGCAGTTCAAACACCATGGAGATGATGTTTCATCCATGCTCAGGGCTTACAAGCCTTAAGGAGGGCTATTTTTATATGGTTTTCATTTAAATCCCCACACAACCACTCCTCAACCTGTCCAAGTTGGCCTCGCAGCGATTAAATTAATAACTTAATTAGAGGGAGTCAGCACTGGAATTGGTGTGCACTGCCCGTCCAGCAAATTCTGTGGGATTCATTTAAAAACAACTGAAAACATCCCAATAAAACTTGTGTGGCACTGAGTGGGGACAAGCGCCATAAATATTGGCCCTCGCTGTTGCCCGTAAATAAACTTGTCCTTATTGCTCCATTGCCAAAGGAAATTAACAGCAAATTCTCCAAACTCTCCCACTCCAGGGGCTTCCAGCACCAGCTTTCCAAGAGCCTCCCTCTCCATGGTTTTGTTTTGTAGGGTTGGAAGCCAGACAGAAATAAACACCAAAGCCGTGAAGGGATGATCCCAAAAATCTGCTCCAGGTGGGATGGACACCCCAGGCTGGGAAGAACACACAGCCAGGGTTTGTAGCCCTGATTTTCATCCTTGTTTTGTTCTGATCACCAAATCCCAGAATCACTGAGGTTGGGAAAGACTTCCAGGGTCATCGAGTCCAACCTGTGCCTGATCCTCACCTTGTCCCCAGCCCAGAGCACTGAGTGCCACCTCCAGGCCTTCCTTGGGCACCTCCAGGGATGGGGACTCCAACCCTCCCTGGGCAGCCCCTTCCGATGTTTAACAATGTTTTCCATGGAGAAATCCCTCCTGATGTCCCACCTGACCCTCCCCCGGCACAGCCTGAGGCTCTGTGCTCTCATCCTGGAGGATGTTGGTGTGCAAACACTCCAAAACTCCCAGGAACTGTCTGGATTTGAAGGACTCCAAGGTCAGGACCACCAGGAGGTGCCTCCAGCCCCCAGCCCTGGCTCCAGCAGCAGGAGAGGAGAGAGAAGAGCAGGAACAGAGTGAGTTTTCCTGCTGTTTCCTCCCAGCTCCCTGCAGGGTGAGGATCTGCTGACCCAAAGGCAGCATTTGCATCATCAGGAACTGGACCTCAAGTCCCTCCTGTCCTGGGAAGCACTGGAGGATGTTCCTGCAAGAGACACCTGGGCACACAGAGCCTTCCTGATGTTTTGTGGAGGGAAGGGCCTCAGGCTGTGCCTGAGGGGGAGGGTCAGCTGGGACATCAGGAAGGATTTCTCCATGGAAAACATTGTTAAACATTGGAGGGGCTGCCCAGGGAGGTCTGGAGTCCCCATCCCTGGAGGTGCCCAAGGAAGGCCTGGAGGTGGCACTCAGTGCTCTGGGCTGGGGACAAGGTGGGGATCGGGCACAGGTTGGACTGGATGGTCCTGGAAGTCTTTTCCAACCTAAACGATCCCGGGATTCTAAACCTGCTGCTGTTTCATTCATGGCAGCCACAAAACCAGGGAGCGTTTTCCCCAAGCTGGCTGATCCCCTCCTCCGGCAGATCCGCCTGGCAGGAGCCCTCAGCTGAGCCAGAGAGGCTCAGGGCAACCTCCAGATGAGCCAGAGATATCCCACTTGCATCTTCCCAGAGCTTCCCCCTTCCCAGTGCTCAGAACTCCGCCTGCTCCGCTCCTGCCATCCAGCCTGGCCGTCCCAGCCCTCTCTCTCAGTGGATTCATGGTTTTATCAACTCCCTGCAGCAGCCCAGGGCACAAACTGCCCGGGGGCAGGCAGGGGAGTGAGACAGCTCCATTTTCCAGGCTCGATAAGAGCCAGTGACTTCAGCCAGGCAGAAATCAGAGAATGCCCTGCAAAGGTCTGGCTCGGGTCCCCTGGCTGAGGAAACCCCGAGTTATCACATCCCGGCAGGAGAACGGGCAGAAATCCCACCTGGAATTCCCTGTGCCCTTGGCCTCGTGCCCCCAGCCCCAGCACACACCCTGTACCCAGCACTGAGCTGCCAAACTCCCACTCAGGGTGCCGGGACTCAGACAAACTCCCAGCTTTCGGGGAGATGAGAGGTCAGGGGAGCGAGCTGAGGGGATTTAACAGCAAACCCTGCGCTGAGCAGGACCCCAGAGTCGGTGGTGGGAGGTCCAGAAACCCCTCGGGGGGCAGGGTGGCAGCTGCTTTCACGTTTAAACCCAGCTTTCCTTGCCAGCCTGCAGAGAAAACCTGGAAAACGTCGCTGTGGGGGAATCGGTGGCCCCAAAAGCAGAGGGCAAAGCAACAAAGCTGGGGGCACCCAGCACTGCCCTCCCCTGAGCTGGCACTGGGGAAAAGAGCCTGAGGCCAAAAGCCAGGGGACACGCAGGGGACACGCAGGGGACACAGGGCTGGGTGTGAGGCTGCCAGGGACGTGCTGCTGTGCTGTGCCAGCGGGCACACAGCCAGTGCCCAGCCGTGCCTGGGCTCCTGGGCATGGTCTGCTGCCTGCCCAGCAGTGAAGGGACCCTGGGGGAGCTCGTGGGAAGCTCCAGGTCCCAGCTGCTGGCAGGGAAAGGCAGCTCCTGCCTGATCCTCTCAGGAGAGCGGGGATTGTTCCAGGATGTCCCTACTGCACCTCTGTCCGAACCCATCCCAGCTCGGGGACACCCTTCCTTTGCCCTGCCACCCTCCAGCCAGGACAACTGTCCCTTTAAAGGGTGGCCACAGGGCAGTGCAGGGTTGATTTTAACTAAAATGCAGCCACTTCAGGCTGCAGTCTGCGCTTTGGGGACACTGACACTCCCTGAGGAGGAACAGGGACAGACAGACGCTGCTCCTGGCAGCCCGAGGGGGAGCTGGGCCTGCCTGAGCTGAGCTTTGCACTACAAGTGCCTTCCCCAGCTCCTGTCACTCGGTGTGACCAGTTCTCACCCCAAATTAGCACCAGGGAGCTTGGTATTAAAATTCTGGATCTGGGTCAGTGTCTGGAGGTTGTGTTTAGCTCCTGGGGGAGCTGGACCTGCCTGAGCTGAGCTTTTCCACCACGAGCACCTTCCCCATCTCCTGCCTGAGCTGACCTTTGCACCTACAAGCACCTTCCCCAGCTCCTGTCACTCGGTGTGACCAGTTCTCACCCCAAATTAGCACCAGGGAACTTCATTAGAGGGTAAGTTTTGACTGCAGGAAAGAGAAGCCCCCAGCACTTCACAGGGACCCAGTTCTGCTTTCTTTGCTGCAGGAGCTGCTGTTCCAAGGGTCAGTGCTCAGGCTCTGAACTGGTATTAAAATTCTGGATCTGGGTTGGTGTCTGGAGGTTGCATTTGGCTCCTGGGGGAGCTGGACCTGCCTGGGCTGAGCTTTTCCACCATGAGCACCTTCCCCAGCTCCTGTCATTCCAGTGTGACCAACTCTCACCCCAAATTAGCACCAGGGAACTTCATTAGAGGGGAAGTTTTGACAACTTTGCACAAACACCAGAGCAGGTGACTTTGCAGTGAGTGTGGCCCCAAGGAAGGAGAGGATGGAAGAACCTGGGACCCCACTGGATACAAATCTCCGAAATCCCTGCAGGAAAACGAAGCCCCCAGCACCTCGCAGGGATCCAGTTCTGCTTCCTTTGCTCCAGGAGCTGCTGTTGTGAGGATCAGAGCTCAGGCTCTGAACTGGTATTAAAATTCTGGACCTGGGTCATTGTCTGGAGGTTGCATTTGGCTGCTGGGCATCCTTTTCCCTGCAGGAACAGAGCAGGAGTGAGAGGAGGAAGCGGCAGAGCCTCATCCCAGCACAGCCTGGGGCAGAGCAGGGCGAGAGCACCAGCCCCGACCTTCCCCTCCTGCTCCCTTCAACACAGGCCCCAGGAACCACAAAAACAAACAAATCACAAACAGTGTTTCCCAGCCTAACAAGCTGCCGTTTCACAGCCAAGAAGCGCTCAGATTTTCACCCCAGGCAAAACATGTGCACGTCTGTGACTCGCTCCGTGCCAGCTTTCTGCACAAACCACGGAATTGCTGCGGTTTCAACCTTGACTCCGCTCCCCAAAGCTCCTCCGGGCTCCTCTGACAGAGCTCCTCACCTCCCACCTCTCCCCCGCCGCTGGGATTTAGTTTTACACCCAAATTATCTCTGGGTGCCTGGGAGCCTTCAGATTCCCTGACGAGCTGCTCCAAGCCGGGAGCTGCTGCTGCCCCGGGCGTGGGAGTCACTGAGAGCCCCGACCAAAAGATTTCTCCTTGTAAACTCCCTTCACCAGCTCAGATCGAGCCCACGGTGCTGGAACCAGAGCTCAGGAGGCTCCGGGCGAATAAACATAAACCAGGATTTTATTCAAGTGCAGAGAAGCTGCCAAACCCCACAAACGGTGCTGGAGGCACCACTTTGCCAAGGCCCAGGAGGGGCTGAGCCCTCTGGAGCTCCCTGGGCCACATCCTGGGCTGAGGAGGCTCCACAGTCAGAACCTTGGATGAGGAGAAGCATGGATTGGGCTGGAGAAGCTTCCAGCAGCTTCCAGCGTGGATGAGATCCCAAGGAGGGCACGCTCAGCTCCTGGGCGTGGGCCAACCCTTCTGCAGAAGCCCCTTGCTGGGTGTGGACACCTCCGCCCCTTTTTTTCCTCTCCAGGGTCCGAAATGCTCCTTCTCCCCCAGAAAAGCTTCCTACCCAAAGCCCATCCCTGTGTTTTCTGCTTCCAAGGCTGCATCGGAGCATCCCACCCGCCAACAATGATTTCCCAGCTCAAACCAGTTTTCCTTTCTCCCCATTTCTTCGCTAACATCGAGAATTTCCCCGAGTTTTTGATGCAGTAGAACCCAGAAGAAAATCTCATTTTTCCCCCCTCAAAACTCCAGTTTTTGAGCCTGGATGATTCATCACAAGCGAAGCTGAGAAGGGCCCAGGTCAGACAGGCTCCCCCATCCCACTGCCTTTGCACAGGGAATTGTGTGGATTTTAGGAGAGCCCCAGACAGAGCTGACAAGCTTGTTTGAACAGCAGGGATGTCTCTGCCTCGCAAAAAAAAAATACATATATAAAATCTGCTCCTCGTTCCTCCCTCTGCCTTCGAGCAGGGGAAAACATTTCTCGGTGATTCATCACTTCCCTGAGCAGCCCAGACTGAGAGAAGGATGGATTTGGGATGTGGGGGAGCTCTCAGGGTTAGAGGGAATTGCTGGAAATAAATCAGTGTCAAGCAGAAAATTTTCCCAATATTTGAATTTTAAAAAAAAGAAAGAGGGAAAAATTAAAAAAGAAAAGGAAAATGAGTCAGTTTGAGTCAGCCCAGAAATGAAAGGTTTCACCTCTGTGGATGAGCTGCCTCTTTCTTGTCTCCTTTAATTCAGTGCAAGTTCACTTTAATTAACTGAAACTGTTTGAAAGTGAAAATTCGGGGTTATTTGTAACCCCCTGAGATGAGAGGACATTTCCCCCCCCCCCCAGTAAACCCCTTTTTAAATTTTTTTTTTTTTCACAATGGCCAGGAAACCCAAGAGTTTTAAGGGGCTTGAGCTTCACTCCCACTTCCTGCCTGCGATTTCTCACCTGACCAGACCCAGTGTCACCAGCCCTGCTTCAGCCTCCACCCATCCCACTGAGCTCCAGGCTCCTGAGCCCACCCTCCCTCCATTCCCTGTTCCTTTCTCTGGAAGCAGCCGACCTGAGGACCATCCCCAGCTGAGAATTCCTCTGTATCTCTCTTTTCCTTCTGTTCCAGTGCCTCGGAATCCTCTGGATTCTCTCACATCTGACAACCTCTGCGGCCAAGATTTTGCTGCACCTCATTTTCAAGCCAGAACAAAAAACCCTGGAGCAGTGAAGAGAACCCCTGGAATTCCCACCTTTATGGACATCACCTATAACCCACTCTGGAATCTCTCCAGGTTTAAGTGCTGGGGAATGCTGAAAAAGAAGAAGAAAAGCTAAATCCATGAATTAATGGATTCAGGATTAACCATCCTGGCCGGAAAAGGAGGATTCCCTAAAAACCAAAACAATATATCACATCATGCCCCCAAAGTGCCAGGAATTATTTTTTAAGCCCTATCCTGTATCCAGTATCACGGTGGGAGAAATCCTCCTTCAGGTGGAAGGTTTCAGGGTTTCTCTTTCCGAGACAGTCAAACATTCCCAGCTGGTAAGAAGCAATCCCAGCCACCTGGCTTTGCATCTCAGTGCCAGGAAGGAAGAGAGCCACGAAAAATTGTGGGTCAGGGGGGTTTCCATGGATCATCCTGGCAGTGGTGCCCCAAAGGGGCTGGGATTTGTGAGCTGCTGAGCTGCCCATCCTTGGATGCCACCCTGGGAGCAGTGTCCAAGCCCTCCTGGAGCTCTGGCAGCCTCGGGGCCGTGCCCATTCCCTGGGGAGCCTGGGCAGTGCCCAGCACCCGCTGGGGGAAGAGCCTTTCCCTGATCTCCAGCCTGAGCCTGCCCTGGCCCAGCTCCAGCCGTTCCCTGGGTGCTGTCCCTGGTTGGGAGGGAAAAGATGCTGGATCAGGGCTGGGCAGGGCAATCTGCTGGGAGCATCAGCACTGGCACATCTGTCACCTCCTGGAGGAGCTGGAGTGGAGGTGACACCTCCAGGCTCCCTCCCAGCACCCGTGTGGGACCAGCAGAGCCCTGTCCCACAGACAGCGGTGTCAGCATCCAGCATCCACAGCTTGGAAAGGCACCCCCTGTTCCCCAGCCTTGGGCTCCACCACTTGTCCTGCCAGGAGCGTGCCAGGGAAGCCCAGGTGTCCCCAGGACAGGGTCACCAGGTGTCCCCAGGACAGGTGGGAGGTGCAGGCACGAACACCAGAGCAGGTGACAACAGTGACCCTGCAGCGAGCGTGGCCCCGAGGAAGGAGAGGGTGGAAGAACTGGGATCCCACTGGATACAAATCCCCAAATCCCCAAAATCCCTCTGCACACCTCACTTGGGAGCTCTTGGATTTGGACAAGCCCCTGCTGCTGCACAGCTCCTCTGGGCTCTCCCAGAAATATCCCTAAAAATGAACCAACCACTCTCCAAAGCTCCCTGAGAGCCGGAGTGCTGCAGACACCTCGGGCTGGCTGCACTCCTACACCTGCATTTCCTGAGGGCACAGAACATCACTCTCCTAACTCCAGCAATCCCTGCAGGATTTCTCCAGCCTCGCAGGGCTCCTCCAAACCCACTGGGCTGAGTTTGTTTTGTGGTCATCAGATTCAGTGTCCTGCAGATTGCTGCAGCAGCTCTCCCGCTGGGCTGGAGCAGCGTTCCAGCCTCTCCGGTGCTCTGGGAGCAGCGGGGCCACACGAAGGAATGGCTCTGCTCCTTTCCTCCCCGGTTTGGAAGTGAAGCAAACCAAGAAAAGTGATGTAAAAGAGTGGAGCTGGCTTGAACTGCTGCGCCACTCCCACCAAACCTGCAGCGCTCCAAGGGATTAGCTCGGCCCTGAATATTGGATTGTGTTAATCCACTGTCAAGCAGGGAAAAACGAGATTAAATCACAGACCTGCACGGCTGCGGGGCTGTCCCCTCCCTGCCACAGCCAGAGACCTGGAAACTGCTGCAGGACGTGGGACAGCCAGGCTCAAACCCTTCTTCTCCCTAAAATATTTGATTCCTGCATTTCCAGAGCCTCCCCCACCCTCCTGAGTCCAACCATCCCCCCCCATCACTGCCAAGGCCACCGCTGAGCCGTGTCCCCAAGTGCCACATCCACACAGCTTTTAAATCCCTCCAGGGATGGCGACTCCACCACTGCCCTGGGCAGCCTGGGCTTGAAAACCCTTCCCATGAAGGAATTTTCCCTCATATCCAACCTACGCCTCCCCTGGTGCAACCTGAGGCCATTTCCTCTCATCCGATCAAGACAGAGCGAGGAGAATTTTCTTTTCTAGGGAAAACCACAGGAAGGAAATGAGATTTCCAGGGCCAGGGAGCCCCGTGTGATGGTGTTTGGCAGCAAACTGCGGATCACGACGAGGACAAACCCCAGCTGGGGTGTGGGGGACCCTGAGGAGCTACAGGTGAGGCTTTGCTCTGCCCCGCTGCAGAAGGAGCTCCAAAGACAAGGAATTCAGGGCGTGGCTTTAAACACCACACCAGCCATCAGTCATCTCCTGGTTCCTGCATCCCAGCAGCTCTGGGATGTCTTTGAGATGACGACTGTTGATGTTGAGGCTTCAAAAATATCCAACTCCAGGCTTAGCCCACTTTGAGGTGTGAGCTGAGAAAAATCCACTCATTTATTCATTCATCTTCATGCCGTGGCAGTTCCTGTCCCGTGCTTCCTGGCAGGCAGCTCTCAGGATGGGCAGGGGTGAAAAGCAGCAGCAAACGTGGCATCATGGAATTGTTCAGGCTGGAAAAGCGCTCCAAAGTCCCTGAGTCCAGCTGCTCCCACGGCACTGCCAAAGCCACCACTGACCCGTGGCCCTGAGTGCCACCTCCAGGGATGGGGACTCCGAACCTCCCCGGGCAGCCCCTTCCAATGTTTAACAACGCTTTCCATGGGGAAATTCCTGCTGATGCCCACCCTGAGCCTCCCCGGCCCAGCCTGAGGCCGTTCCCTCTCCTCCTGTCCCTGTTCCCTGGGAGCAGAGCCCGACCCCCCCGGCTGCCCCCTCCTGTCAGGGAGTTGTGCAGAGCCACAAGGGCCCCCCTGAGCCTCCTTTTCTCCAGGCTGAGCCCCTTCCCCAGCTCCCTCAGCCGCTCCTGGGGCTCCAGCCCCTTCCCCAGCTCTGCTGTCCTTCCTTGAGGAGCAGCAATTCCCAGGAGTGGTCATTCCCGGCTGCCCCAAGCCCCCCTGGAGCAGGGAGAAGGGGGTGAGGACAGTCCCACGCTGGCCCTGCCCACCAGCCCGGCTCTGGCTGCTTTATCAGCCCGTTTATCTCGGCTGCTTCCAGCCCTGTCCTGTTTCCAATCAGCATCCCCGACCCGCTCCAGCCTGTGGGAATTCCAGGAGAAGCCTGGAAGGAGTATAAAAATGAAACAAAAACACATTCGGGGAGATTAAAGCTGGGAAAAGGCTGGGAAAAGGCTGTGAAAAGGAGCAGGGTTCGTGTTCTCACATCTCGCTGGGTGCTGAGGGCCCGGGGGAGGCCGAGCCCGGGGAAGGGGCTCCCCACAGCCAGGTTGGGGTGCAGGAATTCTTCCCGGGCCCAGGGAGCTCCGTGTGTGCCCCACAGGCAGGTCTGTGCCCACCCCCCGAGTCACAGCCACAGCTGGGAGGGAGCCCAGGGCCATTAAAGAGTCACAAACGGGGAGCAAATGTTAATTGGGATTGTGAGCAGCTCCTGGGAAATCAGCGGGGCCACCCTGGAGCGTGTGTGGGGTGAGCAGCTCCACCTGTGCCACGGCCCTCAGAGAGAGGGGATGGAAGGGCAAACAAATAAGAAATCACAACCAGAGTGGGCAGAGCAGCAAGGGAGGGGATTGTGCCCCTCTTGTGAGACCCCATCTGTTACAGGGGCTCCCCTGTGGGGTCCCAGCACGGGAAGGACCTGGAGCCGCTGGAGAGAGTCCAGAGGAGGCCCCGGAGCTGCTCCCAGGGCTGGAGCCAGGCTGGGAGAGCTGGGGGTGCTCACCTGGAGAGGAGAAGGCTCCAGGGAGAGCTCAGAGCCCCTTCCAGGGGCCTAAAGGGGCTCCAGGAGAGCTGGAGAGGGACTGGGGACAAGGGATGGAGGGACAGGACACAGGGAATGCCTTCCCACTGCCAGAGGGCAGGGATGGATGGGATATTGGGAAGGAATTCCTGGCTGGGCTGGAATTCCCAGAGCAGCTGTGGCTGCCCCTGGATCCCTGGCAGTGTCCAAAGCCAGGCTGGACAGGGCTTGGAGCAGCCTGGGACAGTGGGAGGTGTCCCTGCCCATGGCAGGGGTGGCACTGGATGAGCTTTAAGGTCTCTTCCAACCCAAACCATTCCAGGATTCCATGGAAAAGGCTTCCTTGGATCAACACTGCTCCAATCCCCACCACGCTGCAGCAGAGCCATGTTCACAACCTGCCTCTGCAAACTGTTTCTGAGGGGGGAAATAAACACAGCAAATTAAAACTAACAACACACGAGCTGTTCTAATTAGGATCAGGAAGTCATTCCGGGGGGAATTCCCAGCCATGCCCGCTCCCTGTGCTGCTGTTCACACTGCAGAGCTGTCCTGGGCTGCACCTTCGTGGTGAGGAGAAACCAGAGGTGCTGGGGAGGAGATTTGATGTTCTCCAACACGGGCAGGATCCTCTGGACTGGAGATCCCATCCCTGTCCAGGATAAAAACCACGGAGCCCCTCAGAGCGGGCACAGGGCCCTGGAGCTGCTGCTCTGCAGATCTGCCTCTGGTGGCACTCCCCACTTGCTGATGCAGGCAAAGATTTAATGCTCCAGCTGCTGGGCTCATTAACAGCCCTGAACCTCTCTAATTAAACTTCCTGAGCCTCACAACCAGAGAAAAAAGCACGGAGAACCTGACTGCTCGTGGTGCAAGCACAAAAACTGAACGCAAAAGTTTAGAGGTAATTTTTTTTTAAGACCTTTTTTTTGAAGGATTTTTTTAAAAGCCAGGATCCAATTTATTTATTATTATTATTAATTTATTATTATTTAAACTATCCCATTTATGATCCCATCTAGAAAACCATCCAGCCCCTCTCCATGCTCAGGAGGATGCCAGTGTCCATCCACCACACCCCAGCCCTGATCAAAGTTTCCATCTCTCCATAATTCTAAGACCAGGTTGGTCTGGCCAGTGCCCATCCCACTCCTGTCCCACCCCAAACCTTCTCCATGGCTGGCCCCAGAGATCCCAGGTGGGGAATTCACACCTGCAGTGTCCCATCCTCCACAGAGACACCTCCAGAGAGGTTCTGGGTGAGGAACAGCCCCAGGGAGACCCTTCCCAGCTCACAGGGATTGCTGAGGTCACGATCCATCCTCCCCCTGCCCAAAGCCCTGTCACTGAGTCACCCCTGCCCCTCATCCATGGGAAACATCGCAGGGACCTCCAAGGAGCCTCTTGGTCCTCATCCCCAACAGCCCAGAGTCACCCATGGAAAAGGAGGAACCTCTTTTCCCCTCCCTGCACTGTCAGGTGAAGATGGGAATGAGACACTTGGGTGTCCTTGTGCTGGTCTGAAGCTCAGCCCACGGAACATCCCGGCTGCTGCAGGCGTCAGGAAGGGATTAACCAGAACGAGAAGGTTTCCTCTTCAAAATGTCCCCAAAAAAGCACTCCTGGGAGCCAGGAGTACCCAGGAGCCAAGAGGGGATCAGGTTGGAGCCATCCCGGATCAATCCTCGCCCCGTGACCCTCAAACTTCCAGCACAGCCCCCAAACCCTTCCACTGGAAGAGCCTTTTCCCGAGCAAGGAAAGGAGTGGGATGCTCAGGCCACCCCTTGGAGAGGTGTCCCCATCAGCACAGCGAGGCTGCAGAGGGAACACATCCCACAGGGAGCCTGGAGACACCCCAGGGCCTGGGAGACCGCAGCAGCCCTGGGCAGCACGTGCCTGCCAGATGCTCCCTGTTCCGCAGGAGGGGAGGGGAGCTCCGGGGCTCGGGGTCACCGGTGATGCCTCACGGGGCTGGTGGAGAAGGGGCCGTGCAGGGGGAGACGCGGCCGGGAGGAAATACCAGCCATTTATTATGAAAGCCATCCCGGGCGGATTCCCGGTCACGTTTGCACATGTCTGGCTCCGGAGAGGCAGGAAGCTGCAAGGGATGGGGCTGAAGGGAGGAGGCAGAGCAGCCCCACACGCTTGGGCGGATCCTTCCTGCATCCCTGTAGCGCCTTGGAGAGCTGCAGACGCCCGGTTTGGGCTCAGCCTCCGGCTCGCAACACCCCTCTGCTCCGTCCCTTCTCTGCGAGGGTGAAATGCTGCGCTGGGAGCTGCAATTCCCACAGATTTGACAAAGTTTGGAGCCGTCCCCGTGCCCTCGGGCCTCCTGGAGCGTGTCAGCCCCGTCTCCCCTTGCCCATTCCGGTATCAGTTGGCTCCTCGCCCTCGGCAGGAGGGAGCTGCAGCCTCTGACACAACCCCAGGCCCTTCTCCCCGAGGCTCGAGACCAAGTCAAACAAAGCCAGGCTGCAAATCTCAGCGGCGAGAGCCCAGCCTGGCCCAGACTGAGCAGCTTTGGAACTGCCAGCCCTGCCTCCACAGGCAAACGGAATCCAGGTCCCTGGATCAGGATGGAGCTGCCCAGAGCAGCTGCACCACCTCCAGAAGTCTCTTCCAAGCTGAATTATGCCCTGAAAATGCCTCTAAAACACCTCCCACCCCTCCTGCCCCTGCACAAACACCACTTGCAGTATCCCAACAGCCATGAAACTGGATTTTTTTAGCAGCCCAGCTCTTCCAGAGAGCGGCAGGAACTACACCAGTAACACCAGTCATTCCCTGCCCACCAAGAGCCACGACCCCCCGGTACATTTAAGAGAGAAAAATAAAAAAATCTAAATCATGGAACAACAAGAACCACAAATACGACGTCTAAGCAGTGCCTCCTACAGCTGTGCCTGGGGTAAACAGCGAGGCACAGCATTTTTCCTGCTTTGGTTGAATTTTGGGTCACTTTTTTCCTCAATCAGCACTCAAAAAATGGTGATGGGATGGTCACCGAGTGTGGGATCTGCTCCTCTTCATGCAGGAAAAAACCCCACAGTGATCTGGCCCAGAGCAGCTGTGGCTGCCCCATCCCTGGAAGTGTCCCAGGCCAGGTTGGATGAGGTTGGAGCAGCCTGGGATGGTGGGAGGTGTCCCTGCACACGGCAGGAGTTGAAATGAGATGAGTTTTACGATCCTTTCCAACCCAAACCAGTCTGTAATTCCATGATTCTGTGCCCTGCTGTCCTACAGAGAACGGGCCGAAGAAGATCTCCAGCTTAATTCCTATTTTAAGCCCAACAGTTGCGGCTGAATTTGGGAAAACATCTTTTCCCTTCAGGAAAAACATCTCATCTGGATTTAAAGCCTTGCCAGCAGCTGAAGCTCCACCACAGCCCAGCCCGGGGGTAGGCCAGGAGCGAATGAAATAATGAGTACACGAGACATGTGGGTTGTTGGAGCTGACGTGGGAGCCACAATTAAAACCAGCAGAGCTGGGGGAGAACACGAGCAGCGCTTTTACTGTGGGAGGTGGAGGGTTTGTAGGATTCCCCAAAGTCTCCTCCTCGGGAGAGGAAAGCCACAAGTGAGGCCCTACAGAGCGAATTAATGTGGCTTCAGAGCTCTGCTTTAGGAAGAGCCACTGAGGAAGGGGTCGCTCAAAGCCTTTTTGGCAGCCCAAAGGTTTTCCCTGAAAAAGAGGGAACCATCACAGGCCTCTGCACGGGCTGTGATCTGCCAGGACCTGCCCGGTGGGAGCAGGGTGGAGAGATCCTGGGGAGATCATGGAATCACGGAGTATCCTGAGCTGGAAGGGACCCACAGAGATCACCCAGTGCAGCCCCTGGCCCTGCCCAGACACCCCAACAGCCCCACCCTGGGCACCCCTGGCAGCGCTGTCCAAGCCCTCCTGGAGCTCTGGCAGCCTCGGGGCCGTGCCCATTCCCTGGGCAGCCTGGGCAGTGCCAGCACCCTCTGGGGGACTCTGAAGCTCTTTAAGTTCCCCGAACTCTCACAATGAGTGTGAACCCCATGCTTTGCTCTTTTGTTCCCTTTTCTTTCCAGCTTACTGGACTCCACACCCCTCAAAATGGCACCAGCCAGGCCAAGGGGACCACGGGGCACGCCGGACACCCTGTCCTGCCTCCTGACATGGATCCCTCCCCATCTTTCACTTGCCATCCTCAAAACTGAAACATTCACAAAGCCCCAGGAATGCAAAAAAAATTTTAAAAGGAAAAGAAAATGAAGGAGAAAGAAGAAAGAGGAAGACAGAGAAGAGGAAAGAGAAGAAGAAGAAGAAGAAGAAGAAGAAGAAGAAGAAGGAGAAGGAGAAGGAGAAGGAGAAGGAGAAGGAGAAGGAGAAGGAGAGGAAGGAGAAGGAGAGGAAGAGGAGGAAGAAGGAAGAAGGAAAAGAAGAAGAAAAAGGAGAAAAAAAAGAAAAAGGAAAAGAAGAAAAAGGAGAAAAAGAAAAAGAAAAAGAAAAAGAAAAAGAAAAAGAAAAAGAAAAAGAAAAAGAAAAAGAAAAAGAAAAAGAAAAAGAAAAAGAAAAAGAACAGGAGTTGATTAAAAATCTGCTCACACCAAAGTCGCTGCCAGAAACTGAGATCTGACTTCAAAACTCCTCTGCATCTCTTAACGACCTTTTAATGGCTCTCATTACCGAGCATCTCCCTCAGCCCTGCCAGAACAGAGCCCAGCATTTCCACAGCTGTTTCACTGATCCCTTGCAGGACTTCAAACGAGGATTAAGAACGCAGCTCTGTCAAACCAAAGGTTCCACCTTGGCTGGCAGCTCGTTTCACCTGCCCCTTTCATCCGGCATTTCCCACTCCCAGCGGGAGCTGCCGTGGGAGATGTGGCTCAGAAGTGAAGGTGCAGCAGCAGGGAAGCAGAGAAAGTGATAAATAAAATTTCGCTTTCACTGTGGGCAGGAATCACCTGTGCCGTGTGCTCCCAATCTTCAGTATAAACTGATTTAACTGTTTATAGAGGAGGGGAAATCAGGGAATGATGGAATGGTTTGAGTGGGAAGGGACCTTAAAGCTCATCCCATCCCACCCCTGCCATGGCAGGGACACCTTCCACTGTCCCTGGCTGCTCCAAGTCCTGTCCAGCCTGGCCTTGGGCACTGCCAGGGATCCAGGGGCAGCCACAGCTGCTCTGGGCACCCTGTGCCAGGGCCTGCCCACCCTCACAGGGAACAATTCCTTCCCAATATCCCATCCATTCCTGCCCTCTGGCAGTGGGAAGGCATTCCCTGTGTCCTGTCCCTCCATCCCTTGTCCCCAGTCTCTCTCCAGCTCTCCTGGAGCCCCTTTAGGCCCTGGAAGGGGCTCTGAGCTGTCCCTGGAGCCTTCTCCTCTCCAGGTGAGCACCCCCAGCTCTCTCACACCCCAAAACCCCTCAGCTCTGGGTCCCACGGGGTGCTGAGCACATGGAGAACATCCCAATAAATCCTCCTCGCCCCCCAACTCTCTGCTCTCCATGCCTGGGATTTCTTCTACTCCCTCCTTGGGTTTTGGGACATTTCAGGAACAAGTCACGTCTCCCTGCACCACGGCAGCTTCCCCTGCTGGGATCTGCTCCAAGGAAATCCATCGCTCCCTGCTGGAGCTGCAGCGGCAGGAACCTGGCACTGCCAGGGTGGCAGGGAGGGAACGGAGCACAGGACACAGCCCTGCTCCCAAACAGTCCAGCAGGTTAGGAAAGGAAAAAGAGGCGTTAATGGAACCAAATCGCTGCCTGGCTGCCTTCTCCCAGCTCACACCCCAGCCCGCAGCCCTGCAGGAGGAGGGGAGGCGTCTGTCCCACACCATCCCTGCCGGAGAGGAGCGAGCCGCCGGCAGAGAGGCCCCACAGTCACCCGGGGCCCTGCAGAGCGAGAAACCAGGGAGTCCCTCCGTGTCCCTGTCCTGCCGTGTCCCTCTGTCCTGCTGTGTGCCTCTGTCCTGCCGTGTGCCTCTGTCCTGCTGTGTCCCTCTGTCCTGCTGTGTGCCTCCATCCCCCTCCATCCTGCCATGTCTCTCTGTCCTGCTGTGTCCCTCCATCCCTCCATGTCCCTCCATCCTGCCATGTCCCTCCGTCCTGCCGTGTCCCTCTGTCCTGCCGTGTCCTGCTGTCCTGCTGTGTGCCTCCATCCCCCTCCATCCTGCCATGTC
>VZRQ01005226.1:316878-438000 GCA_013397975.1 Machaerirhynchus nigripectus | reverse complement strand
GGGGGAGACACACACAGAAAGGACATCAGTTATTCACCCGAGCTACAACACTAAACATTGTATTATTCAGTGAGGTTAGAGCTGAGACCCCAGGCCTGATCCACACGCAGGGGTGGCACGAGGGGCAGTGACACCCCGGGGACACAAGCCATGCTTCTGGCAGGGATGATGTCCTTTTGGTTTCTACCCTCCTCTTATACATCCTCTGTATCCTTCACATGTACACTTGTAGCTTTGTACTGTAGCTGAATTTCAACATTTTCCTGGGCAGAAAGAACAAATTCCAGGATCCCTGTGCGATCTTGGTTCTCCGTAGAAACCAAGGCTGAAACCAGCTTTCTGAGACATGCTTTTGTAAACAGGGCCTGGATCTCCTCCTAAGGGGGGGAGAATCTACAAGGTACTGATGCCTTGGGTTTTAACTTCGATATTTCTCAAATCCTGCAGTGCCTGGTGTGTAACTCTGCAGCTCCGTGTGGCCTGTGAGCTGCTGTTCTCTCATGCTGCTCAGACATAACAAACCTCTCTGGGTTTGCACCTCAAGGACACTCCGACTGCCCCAGGCCCCAAAATGTGTAAACTAAAGCCTTGAGAGGAGGGGCAAACTTGGGGTAATTACATCGTTAACTGAAGTTATAATTGGACAATTAACCCTGATATGCAAATGGACCAAACTTATAAAAGTGTGAAGAACCCGGGACCCAGGGTCCATCTTGGGTGGAGCCTTTGGCCTGCCCAGGGTGTGCCTTTGAAGGCCCTTCAAATAAATACCCACTTTTATTCTCTCATTCTTGTCTAGCCTCTGTTCTTAGGTGGCCACTCAAGGCATCAGTACTGGAACTGGGGGAATTACTTCCCCAGGCGGGTTCCTAATTGGGGGGTTCCTGTCAGATACGCTGATTTGCCGAATCCATGAAAATCCCACGGGTTCCATGGGGGCATCCTCGGCCTCTTCCACCTGACGGATTTGTGCGCCCGAGGATCCTCATCTAAAGGTACCCTTTTTACCACCCTGGCTGTGTCTGGCTCGTACTGTTAGGACCAGAGAAAAAGGCATCAGGGACACTCCTGCCTGCCTGTCTGCCACGCAGAGGAGTTTCCCAAGGAAAGACTCAACCAGCTGCACTGGCAAGGCAGGAAAGGTGCTGCCTGTGCTCTGGGATAAAGGACAATTTCTGGGAAGGGGAAAGGGAAGGAGAAAGGCTTTGCTTTGTGGGCTGCTGCTTTTATAAAGCACAGTGAGGATAATTCAGAGAATCCCAGGGCTCACACAAAGGCTGCAGTTTCTGGAGCCAGGTGAGAAATCCTCTGGCTGGTGAGGGGCAGCCCCAGCACGCTGGCACAGCAATTCCTGCTGTGTGTGCACAACACGGTTTCACTGCAGCGTGCAGCAGATCCTTCACCATGGAGAGCCACGGAAACAGAGCCCAGGCCCAGGCTGCTCCCTCCTGGCTGTGTGAATCAGGCCCTGGGAATGAGGCAGGACACGAGGGGTGAGATGTTGTGACACAGGAGGCAGGACGGTGGCTGGGCAGCACTGGGGACAAACAGCAACGAACGTGTGAAATGGCCAAAAATGATCAGTGACATCCTGCACGCTAAGCAGCGCCCACAAGTTGCTGTGAAAGTCAACTCCAATGAGGAGATTTCTTTTAAAATGAAGTTAAATCAACAAGGGAAATCCTCAACACCATTTACAGGCCAAGGTCACAGTAGAGGAAAAAACAGGGAACATGCTCAGTGTCCCAGTGCAGCTTCCAGGCACAGCTCCCTGGTACTCTCTGTGCCTACTGCATCCATCTAAGAGTGCCACAGCACAATTCCAGCTTCTTTTAAGGATAGGGCACAGGAACATGGCTTGGCTGGCTGGAGAGACGGCACACAATATATGGGAAACGTGCCTTGCAGGAACCCAGTCTGCAAATGGCCTTGTCCCCAAACAGTGACCCAGACACTCTGGGGTGGCCCAGCCAGAGGGATTGCCCTGGGCTGCTGCTGCTGCAAGCAGGGAGCAGTAAAACTGGGGACAGGGCTGTGACTGCACAGGAACAGCTGCCACCCCTGCAGGGGAATTCCTGGCACATCCTGCAGGGAATCCTCACCACACCCTGCAGGGAACCCCAGCCATCCCATGCAGGGAACCCCGGCCATCCCAGCACAAGGGCTGAATTCCTGGCTCCACATCTTTTAAAACCAATACTCCCAAGCCACTTCCAGGCCATGACAAAAGCAGAGAGAGAGGAGTGAGCTCTTGGCCCACTCT
Source organism: Machaerirhynchus nigripectus (assembly GCA_013397975.1). Lineage (NCBI taxonomy): Eukaryota > Metazoa > Chordata > Aves > Passeriformes > Dicruridae > Machaerirhynchus > Machaerirhynchus nigripectus. The sequence goes on along the minus strand of VZRQ01005226.1, from coordinate 435,737 downwards.
CAGTCTCCCACCAGCAGTGAAATCCCCGTCTCTCACCTGGGTTTCAGCAGCCAGGCGTGGCATGGAGGCCGCCCGGCCCTGGCTCTCCAGGCCTGGTTGGGGCTCTCCGTTGGCAACTGTGGGGCTGATCTCCTTCATTTCCACCACCTGACCAAAACATGGAATGGTTTCAGTAGCAAGAACAGGAGCGTCAGCTTTGAAGCCACCATCAGCTTCCTGAAGTTTGACTGGACTGCGAAGAGATGCTGGCGTGGGAAAGGGAGCAACTGCAGAGCTGGGGAGTGCCCAGGTTACTCTGTCCCCAGCAAGGGCATCCCACAAGCAGTGGGATGAGCTCTTCCACTGGCCACGAGCCCCAGCTGTGACTGGGAAACCCCTCAGGTCATTCTGACCTGCAACCCCTCACCTGAGCTGGGATAATGGCATTGAGACAATGGGCAGAGAAAGCCTGAGCCAACCTATGGCAGCGAGTCAGAATCCCAGGAAAAGCACGTCCAGGTCAGGCTGTGGGAGCTGCCAGGTTTGGGGCTTCTCCACAATGCTCCACCAAACAAGAGACAGAACAGTGCCCCCTCAAGGGACAGATCTTCTGCTAATGCAGGGCCCCCTGTCCTCACCTGTTTTTTCTGAGTATTTTCTAAAATTTCTCAAGTTCTCCCCACAGTTCTAAAATTCCCTGCATCTCACCCCATCTTCACCTGCTTTTTCTAAACATTTTCCCGAATTTCTGAAGTTCTACCACACTTCTAAAATTTCCTTCATCTCACCCTGTCTTCACCTTTTTTCTAAACATTTTTTAAAATTTCTCAAGTTCTACCACAGTGCTAAAATCTCCTGCACCTTGCCCCATCTTCACCTGCTTTTGCTGAACATTTTCTTAAATTTCTCGAGCTCTCCCACAGCTCTAAAATCCGCACCTCCCCCTTCCCACCTTCCCCCCGTTTGCTCACCCTCTCAGTGGGGATCTCCTCGGAGTGGCCCCGCTCAAAAGCCGGGCTCCTGGTTTCATAAAACACGTCCTGGGTGCGCTGGGTCCCCCAAGAACTGGACTCCTTGATCCCTCCCTCCGGGGGTGGCCTGTCCGAAGGAAAAGAGGGGAAAAGATTCATTCTTCTGCAAAGAGATTTTGCTGAATTGGGCAAACCAAACTCGAGCACCCTTTGGGGTTTCACTTGTGGAAATCAGTTGCAGGATGGGCGCAGTGGCTGGTGAAGCTCTAAGGTCCCCTGGGTTTCTTCCTGGCAGAGCCTGAGAGCAAGGAAATCGAACCAGCCCTTATTTTTTTTTTAACTAAAGAAAACAACTTCTGCCACTTAATTCCTGATGGACGATGAAGCATTGGGAATTCAGGCCAGTTTTGTGTGCAGGACCAGCTGGACACTGGTCAAACACCTCAGCCATGCTGAGGTCCCTTCACCAGCTGTCGAGTCTGCTGCTGGCTTCCCCACCAGGATTATTTGGGGTGTTTAAACCTCAGCTGTCTGTCACTAAAAATCCATAATGCTCATGGATGCAGAGGAAAATCACCTGGAGAGCAGGAAATGGAGAATTGATTAGGGATCACTGTCACTGGGACTGTTTGGAAAGCTCTCCGTGGAGGGATTATTTTCCCTAAGAGACAGATTGTGCTGTGGCAAGCACTTGCTGTTACCCAGTGCCACGAGCTTGAGGGATGAATTTATTCCCAAGGATCTCTGGCCTCCCAAAAACTCATTGCTGGGACGGTCGGTGGGGGTTGTTTGGTTGTTTTGCAATGGTCCCGAATTCCTGGGAGCAAACTGGCCGTGGGAAGCTCCGCAGCGAGGATTCGTGAGGGAAACACCGAGATCCCGACGCTGCTCGTGCAGGGATAACGCAGTGGGGGCGGCCACCAGTGGGGACTGTCCCAGCCGTGCTGAGAAGGGGCTGCTGGCCTCGGTGTCACCAGAGCCACCGGAGCAGCAGTGGTGGACGGGGTGACCCCGAGGTGTGGTGGCTCTGCAGGGGGGTCGGGGGTACTCACAAGGCTCCGCCGTTGTTGAGGGAGGCCGAGCTCTTCTGGCGCAGGAAGGCCTTGGCGTTGCTGAAGGCCGCGGGCTGGGTCTGCTCCAGGGTGGCCTTCAAGGGGTGGAACAGGGACACTGGCCCGGGCTGCCAAGCACAAGGGGAGGTTGTCAGAGCTGGGACGGGCTGCAGGGCTTCTCCCAGGCCGTAAAAAGTCCACTTTGCCACCCTGGGACATCAGTGCAGCGGAAAGGCCACCCCAGCCTGGGCACAGCTGGGAGAGGCTCTGAGGGACACCTGGGACCAGTCAAGTCCTGCTGTAATCCCCCTTCCCTCAATGCTCTCCCAAGTCCTGCTGCAATCCCCTTTCCCTCTGAGTGCTCTCCCAAGTCCTGCAGCAATCCCCTTTCCCTCTGAATGCTCTCCCAGCCACCAGAGCACAGCAGGGAATTCCCACACAGATGTGGCCAGAGGGGTTGTGAAATTCCAGATCGGTTGTAGCCATCCAGGTGTGGGACAGATCTCAACCCCACGCTGGAGATCAGCTGGATGCTCATCCTAAAAACAAGAGGTATTTGTCCTGCTGGAAAGGATTGGGCTTTTGATCCCAGTTGTGTGAAAATATTTTCTACAATTTGTAGAAGCCTTCGAATCTCCTAGAGCCCAAATGACTTTGAGTAATTCCTATTTTCAAAAATAACTTAAGCCTGCTATAGCTACACTATCAGCAGCTTTCAACGATTCTTTGGTCTCCCAAGGAAATCTTTTGGTGTTCCCCAGGCCACTTTTAAACACAGGGTTTAGGCTTTCAAAGATCAGTTGCCATTTTTTGGAAAAGGTCTTTCTGGATCTGCTGGAAAAGGCAACTGCAAGGATTTTTTAATATTTTTGGGGGGAGAGACTTTCAGCAGAGGTTTCCATTTTTGAGCCAGCATTTTTAAACCCAGCCTGGAGGAGTAGCCAGACCTTCTGGATGAATCCTGCTGGTGATTCTTGTGAAAGCTGCCCAAGAGGGAGGACGGAAAGACCCCTTTTGTACCTGGCACAGGCCCCCGGGGGGCTGGACTTGCTCCCTGCTGTTCTTATTCTGCTTGTAGAAGTCAAATATCATCAGGGCTGCATAGACCTTCCCCACAGTCATTTCATCAGCTGCCAGAGCACGGGGGAAACACGGCACAGATGTTCCAAGGATGAGGAGAAGACGGGAATAAGAACAGCAAATGGGTGTGAGAAACAGGGAGAGGGAGGAAGCAATGTGAGAATAATGAGGCAAAACAGGCACAGAAAAGCAGGGGAAAGAAAAAAACAAATAAAAGGTTACAACAGATTCTTCAGCTCTCTGCCTGTCGCTGCCTTGCCTTGGTTTGGAGCCCTCTGTGGCAAACACAGGGATTGGGTAGGAAAAACCAGGGGGAAACTCAGTAGCATTGTCAGCACTGCTGAGAGAGTTCCTGAATTCATCCCGGACCCACAGGCAGCCCTTGGCTACAAAGCAGCCTTACTCCTGCTCCTCTGAATTGCGCTATACTGGGCTACCACGGGCGAAGATACATTTAAAGAGTATTTCAATTTTCCAGATGTATTTTTTGACCCTCAGAGCCACGGGGCAGCCCTTCCCTGGCCAGCACTGGAGCACTCACCATGGAAAAAAGAACTGGAGCAGCAGATACACGGGAATCAAGAGAGGAGGGGAAGGGAAAGCCTTCAGCAGTCACTACCCACTGATTTGTACCTCCTCAGCTCCCTCACTTTTCTTAATTACCGATGTTTTTTTCTTAATTAACAATGCCTTTATTACTCTGCTCTGCTTCGCATGAATCAGGAATCCAGAGCTAATCAAGATAACAGCAAACTTCCCATTTTCTCATCACTTCTGCCCAGGACCAAGTAACACAAAGGCCTTTAGCCCCCAAACACCTCACATCTGATTCTGTAAGTTCTCAGCAAGCTTTAACTTTTCTTCTCCGGGTTTTCTGGAGTTGGGATGGCAGAAATTTCTCCCCCATCCTGCAAGGCACAGGCTGGAGGCTGACAGAGCTGGGGAAAAGCTCTGGAAGAGGCCATGCAGGGCATTGGTCTCTTCTGGGTGCTCTTTGGGATTTGGGTTTTTCCATGCACAGGAAATCCCCTAGAGCATAACGAGGTCCACACCTAGAGGTGAGCTCAGCTTCCCCAGTCCTGTGTGACACAGCCAGGGCAGCACAGAGCATTCCAAGGAGCTGAGCTGCCCTCGGTGTCTTTGCTGCATCCTCCAGGTGACCCAGATGGGGCTTGGGACTGAGCAGGCAAGGAGGGAGAAATGTGACCCGGGGTTCCTCGGTGTCTGGGTCGGACCCAGGGCTTGGAAGCACTTACGTTTGTGAGGAGGCACCAGCAAATCCAGAGTTTTCTGGGACAGGTTGGGCCAAACCAGCGAGATCTCCTTCCTCAGCTCAGCATCGCACTGGTGCTGCTTCACCCCGCCTGCAGCCAGGGAGGGAGAGGGAGAGGAGTGAAAATCCTGGCCTGGCAGCACATCCTGCTCCTTGCATCCCCTCTTCCCATTCCTTGGGAAGGGCGAGCCAGCTCAGCCCTTCCCCACAGAGGGAATCCCTGAATTCCTCCTAGGAGAAGTGCATGAACTCAGCGGGACCATCCTCACCCCGCCCTGTGGACCCTGAGCAGTGACCTGGCACTTAAATTTGAGCTCCAACTCCTTCCATGGAACTGTGGGTGCCTCTTCCTTTGGGGAGTGCCCGTGGAGGCAGCAGCACCTCCCAGGGGGGATGCAGAGGACCTGGACATGAAATAAGGAATCCCAAAATCCCAGAATCCCAGACTGGTTTGGGCTGGCAAAGTCCTTACAGCTCCTCCACCCCAACCCCTCTGCCGCAGGCAGGTTCACCCTCCACTGATGGATGACGAACCCTCTGCTGCTGCCGAAATCCCTGGCAGAGACCCAGGAGCACATAGTTCTGTCCCAGCGGCTGCTCCCCAGGGCAGGGCAGAGCAGGGCAGAGCCAAGCCCAGCAGCTCTGCTCCACGGGCCAAAGCCAGGCCTAAACGCACCCGCGGAGAGGGATTAAAGCCGTGTGAGCCCCGGGCCAGCTCCCAGCTGAATTCCCGGCACAGCAGGCAATTAAGGAGTTCAAATGAGTGACAGTTTATTTGTGTGGAGCACAGAAAGGAGAGGAGGCTCCGGGTACTCTGTTACACCCAGGTTTGAACTCCCACGCGGGAGCTCATTAGGGAGGGTTTATTAAGCGCCCGTTAGGCCCACTAATGACTCAATTAAATGTAGCACATGAAACCTATTCAAAGGGAGCTCCAAACAACGACACAGGTCAGAGCCTCGCGGCCCAGGACAGGGCTGAACCAGAGGGAATCCAGGGTGTCAGCTGAGCTCTCCTCTCTGGCTCCCTTCCCGTTTTCAGTCCGAGAAGAGCGTGGGGGGAGCTTTTCCAGTTGAAAGAAGGCCGTCAGGTAACCAGAAACTGAACATTAATCAAACTCTCGGCATCCTTATCTGGGAGTTATTCCCGAAATAAGTCACAGCAAGTCCCAAATGCATCCTCAGGAATGAGCGGCTGATCCTTGTCTTGATCCCATTCCTTTGGGGAGCCCCAGGCACCTCAGAGGAATTTTGCCTTCTCCCAGCAATGCCTCCCCAGAGCCTCGAAGGCGACGTTTGAGCAGCACGGGAGGGAGGTGGCTACCTCAGCTTGCCCTGGGCCTAAAACTGCTTAGGAAAGCACAACAGCCTAACCCTGCCTTGCCCTGTGCTCCTGAGAGCGTTGTTAGCTCCTGTTAACTTTTAAATGAGGTGTAAAAGCGCCTAGGCCAGGCTTGCCTTGCTCGTGACCCCAGCCCGGCTGAGGAAATGAGGTAACGACCCGCAGGGAAGGCCGATGTGTTTTACTACACTGCAAAGTTTAATTGGGCAGGCGAGTAAACGCCTGATTAACCACGTCAGTAATTACACTCTGTCTCAAGGCGGAATGTGCTCCTGGCATTTGGAGTCCCAGCATGGAGCAGCCGGGGAGGAAGGGCTGGGATCGTTCGGAAAAGAGGTGTGGGAAGCTCTCATTTCTGCTGCAGAGCAAGGCGGGCGCGCCCAGGGCTGCTCCTCCCGCAGTTCTCAGCTGGGATGGGCGAAGTTCCCCACGTTTCGGTACCCCCCCAAAGGCACGGGGATGCTCAGGACCCCCCCTCCTGTCCCCGAGCTCCCTTGTCCTGGGGTGCTGGCACGGGAAGGCAATGGGAGAATAGGATTCCCAGCCGGGGCAGAATTCCCATGGGTTTGGGAGGACACCGAGCCCGCAGATTTCACTGAACACTCCGAGTTAGAAGGGACCCACAAGGATCGAGTCCCACTCTGGAGTGAACAGCTCATCCATGATCAGTCTGTGCCCTCGGTGCTCTTGGCACCTCGCTCTGACCAGCCGAGCCCATCTTGGGGTCAGGAGTTGGGCTTTTTCTGCTCTCAGAAAACTCTAATTTTCTTTTTTCTCTGGGTTTTCTGGAGCTCAGATGGCAGAAACTGCTCTGCCATCCTGCAGGGCACAGGCTGGAGGCTGACAGAGCTGGGGAAAAGCTCTGGAAGAGGCCATGCAGGGCATTGGTCTCTTCTGGGTGCTGTTTTGGGGTTTGTTTTTTCCACGTACAGGAAATCTCCTGCAGCACAATGAAATCCATGCCTAGGGGTGAGCTCAGCTTCCCCAGTCCCTGTGGGACTGTGCCGTGGTCACAGAGGATTCCACGGAGCTGGGCTGCCCTTGGTGTCCTTGCTGCATCCTCCAGGTGACCCAGAGGCCCCCTCAGCCACCCCATCCCTGTCACCTGAGGCGAGTTTGATCTCCAGGTGACCCAGAGACCCCCTCAGCCACTCTGTCCCTCTCACCTGAGGTGAGTTTGATCTCCAGGTGACCCAGAGACCCCCTCANACCCCATCCCTGTCACCTGAGGTGAGTTTGACGCCCAGGTGACCCAGCCACCCCCTCAGCCACCCCGTCCCTCTCACCTGAGGCCAGTTTGATCTCCAGGGCAGTGCGGATCAGGGCCATCAGCGTGGAGGTGAAGTGCACGGTCAGATCCTCGGGAGAGATGGGCATGTTCATCCTCACCAGGCGCTGGGGACAGACAGGGCTCGCTGTGAGCGGGGCCCACGAGGCCTCCCCCCACCCTCCCCTGCCCCTCTGAGAACCCCCGAAATACCCCCAAAACGAGTAGGAGGGAGCTTTTTGTGTGCTGAGCTGGAATTCTTCCGCACGTGGATGGCAGCTCCTGTCCAGGAGCGGGTCTGGGATGGAGCTTCAGTGGTTTAGAAGTGATGTGCCAGCACTGCGCTGCAGTCCTGCAGAGCTCTCCCAAAGGCAGCTGGGTGGGATCACCTCACCCCACCTCCCAGCTGGCTCCAGCGCTGCCTGCAGCGTCCAGACACGCGGCTGGTGCCTGTCCCAGCCAAGCCACGGCTGGGGAATGGAGACTTGGCCAGGTTTTCCATCCCTGGGATAACCTCCCTGCTTAGAGGAACTCCCAACTTCAGCTCCCAACTTCAACTGCCCAGATGGATGAACTGAGCTGCCTTAGAATCCCAGACTGGTTTGGGTTGGAAAAGACCTAAAATCTCATCCAATTCCACCCTCTGCCATGGGCAGGGACACCTCCCACTATCCCAGGGTGCTCCAAGCCCCATCCAACCTGGCCTTGGACACTTCCAGACTCCAGCTCTGGCACCTTCTGCCAGCCAAGGAGACAATTCCCCCCCTGAGGGGACACTTGCTGGTGTTGACATGAGCAGACAAAGGGCACAAGGTGCTGGTCCAGTCCAAAATCTGCTCAGACAGGCTCCAGAGAAGCTGAAATCTCCTTGTTTATCTTGTTACACATTTTCAGCTCTCACTGCACCCTGCAGGGACAAGAGACCCCTGGAACAACGTCCCTGTCCCCTGAAGTCAGGGACAAACCCTTGTGATCTCCAGGATTTCCTTCACAGCATGCCCAGAGGTTATTCCGTGTCTGCCCAGCCTCAGAGCCAAGGAAATCAAAGCCCGGCCTCTCCTCCCTTTCCAGTCAGTGACTAGCAAGTGCTGGCAACACCATGGGGTTTTTTTCTGTTCACTGGTGTCAGGATTTAACTCCAATTCTGCCCTCAGCACACAAAAAGCTGCAAAAAACCATCAGTGAGAGTCCACAGTTACCACTCAGAGTCCCAAAATCCCACTGGAGTGGGAGAGAGTCGAGGGATGGAGAGAGAAAGAAGATGCATGGCAGCAAAGAACAGGCAGGTGAGGAATAATCCCCCCCCAGGAGAGCTCGATCCTCACAGAAACCACCACCAAAAGCACTTTGTGACTGACACATCCCAGGGCTCCCCAGCTGCCTGTCAGGGCTGAATTCCCAAAGGATTTGGATGCAGAACACAGGCCACACCACAGCTGTCCAGAGCAGGGCTTTCCTCCTCAATTTTAGCCAGGGACAGAGGATTTAGGGGAAGATTTTCCAGGGGGCTTCGCACTTTCGGGAAGGCTGGCTGAGCAAAACTCACATTTTGCACCTGAAAGAGGCTCTCCCTACCCCACCTCCTTGCCCTCCTCCCCGCTGCTGCCATTTTCTCTAATCCAGCATCCAAACTGGTCAAACTGGTCACCCAGACACCTCCAGGCCAGTGCAATTCCCAGTCTGAGAACCCAGCAAGGAGCAGAGAGAAGGGTTTGAGCTGCTCCTCCATCAGGAGGCAGGAGAGGGGAGGCTGTGATGGGATGTGTCCCTCTGTCCCCTCAGGGTGACAAACTGGGATTCACCTCCCTTTGGACAGCTGTTCTTGCCTTGCCAAGGTGAGGTGCAAGCTGCACCTTCCAGCTGCCCATTTCTTGGCCAAAAGAAAGCCAGAAAATGAGACAGAAGTGCCTCAGAACCCGCTGCAGCCACGGCCAACAGGCCTCAGCTAAAGCCACCCAAAATCCTCCCAAAAGCAGTGAAAATTCCTCTCTTGGAAGGCCCTGGCTTGGGAAAATCTGTTCCTTAAATGAGTATCTGGCATTTCTGGAGCTGCTGAGGATGGAGCCGTTGGGAGGAAAGAACTGACGCAGCTGTGATCCTCTGCCACGTGGCTGGGGTGGTGAGGGAGGGGCTGGGTGAGACGGCGAGCACCCCACATCCCAAAATCACCGTCCCAGATCGCCGGGGGCACCCAGAGGAGCCAAGGAATCAGCCAGACACCGGCAGAGCCAGCAGGGATTTGATCCCTGAGCATTGCCTGGGGCGTTTCCCCCATGCCAGAAATGCAGCTGCAAGGCTGAAGCTGCAAACAGAAAGTTAGAAAAAGTGATATGAACTTTTCCCTTTCAGTATTACAAAATAACCTTATGCACAAAAGTATCTCCTTGTGCAGAGTGGGAAATTTCAAGCCTTTCCGGGCTCCTTTCTAATTTTATCTGTATCTAATCCATCTCCATTTCTAAAGGATCCATTTAAAACGACTCCAATTGAAATTGGTAACATCTCTCAAACTCCAAATATTCTGCTTGACCCAAAATTTCTCCTTGAAAAATTCCTCCAGAACTTCTGATTTTCATCCTGAACCAGGCTAGAGGAGAAAATCTCAGTGTTTCTCTTAGACTTGGGGACAAGAACATCGATTTAAAAAGTTGAACCAGTTGTTTAGAGTGTGCTCAGTTTAAAAAAAAAATTGACTTTTCCCCCATTTTTTGCTGTTTGTTCTGGCTGAAGCTGTGCTTTGAGGGTGTTTCAGAGCAGTGGCCCATGGTTTGAAACAGGATGAAAAAATCTGAGAGGGAAAGGGAAAAGGGGAAGGGAAGGGAAAAGGGGAAGGGAAGGGAAAAGGGGAAGTGAAGGGAAAAGGGGAAGGGAAGGGAAAGGGAAAAGGGGAAGGGAAGGGGAAAGGAAAGGGGAAAAGGGAAAAGGAAGAAGGAAAAAGGAAAGGAAAGGGGGAAAATGGAAAGGGAAAAAGGGAAAGGGAAAAAGGGAAGGAGAGGGAAAACCCAAACGAAACAACAACCAACCAAAAAATCCCAACAGCAACAAAAATAACTGAACCAAAACAAACAGGAAAAAAAAAACAACACCTCTAATTCGGATAATTTTCCATCTTTCTGGAGCCCAGAAGGAAATTTTAGGAGCCTGCCGCTCCTTCCCTGCACTGATAAAGAACGGGCATCAGTTGGGAGGCGCTGGGAATCGCCAGCCACAACCCAGGGGCGCTCCGGTGAATTAATGATGGGCAGCAGGAAACAAAAAAAAAGGTGGAAATCCTTCGCAGGTGCCCTGAGCTGGCAGGGAAGGACCTCCCAGATGCTGCTCCCCTCCAGGGGCGGGTGAGGAAGCGCAGCCGGCAGCAGGTGGAGTCCCCGCTCCGCTTTCCCGGCCGCGCGTGGGGATCCCTCCCGCAGCCCCCCGCGTTAATTAGGCGGATCTGGAGCTCGTTAGTGCTCCTGCAGGAGAGGGCCCCAGAGGCAGGAGCCGCGCCGTGGTCTCCGGAGTCTCCTAATTAGCGCTGTGCTGATAACGAGGGGGGAGCTGATTACGGGCAGGGTCAGGCGGCGGCGCTCGGTGCGCGGGGTCCGTGCGCGGTCAGGTCCCCCCGCAGCTCCCGGCGCTCTTTAATTGCCATGAACGAACGAGGAACCAAAGATCTGGGGCAGGAATTAATTCCTGCTCTGCTCAGTTCAGCTCAGCTCAGGAGCTCCCTGGATAACGGCCCAACAGGCAGGGAAAGTGTTGGAGGAATAGGGGGAAAATTCATCCTGGGATCAAAGGTGTCCTGCTGGCTCCCAGCCTGCCCCAGAAAAAGTCTCTGCACCCTAAATCCTCTCCCCTGAGCAGGAAGAGGAGCACGCAGTGCCTGGAAAACTACTGGCACCCCGGCAGATTTGAATTATTAAAAGCACCCCGTCAGCCTCTGGGACAGGAACTGCTCTGGGAATGATCCCCAGACGGGAATAAATTCGGGACAAGGGAGCACTGCTGAGGGAAATGAGGCTGAGTTTGGTGAATAAATTATTTGCTATGAATAATTCACCCCGACCTAGTTGGAGTGGTTCTACTTGGGTTTAACTCTTCTGTTGGCTTCAGAGAGCCTCTCCACAGCCTTCCTCCCTCTCACTGCATCCTGGTGGAGATCTGGGATCATCCCAGAAATCACAGAATCCCAGGATGGTTTGGGTTGGAGGAACCTCAAAGCTCATCCAGTTGCACCCCCTGCCATGGGCAGGGACAATGAGCAAACCCTAAGACACCAGAGTGAAGCCAAACAGGTTTTCTTCCCTCTTTCCATCTGATGGGATAGAAGAGACTTTAAAATTCATGGAATCACAGAATCACTCAGGATGGAGAAGACCTGTAAGATGGCTGAGTCCAAACACTGACCCAGCACTGCAAGGCCACCACTGACCCATGTCCCCAAGTGCCACATCCTCATCTGTAGGGTTTTAAATCCCTCCAGGGGTGCTGATTCCACCACTGCCCTGGGCAGCCTCTTCCAGGGCTTGAAAATTCTTTCTGTGGAGTCCAACCTGAGCCTCCCCTGGCCCAGCCTGAGGCCGTTCCCTCTCCTCCTGTCCCTGTTCCCTGGGAGCAGAGCCCGACCCCCCCCGGCTGCCCCCTCCTGTCAGGGAGTTGTGCAGAGCCACAAGGGCCCCCCTGAGCCTCCTTTTCTCCAGGCTGAGCCCCTTTCCCAGCTCCCTCAGCCTCTCCTGGGGCTCCAGCCCCTTCCCAGCTCCCTCAGCCTCTCCTGGGGCTCGATTCCCTTCCCTGGACATGCTCCGGCCCCTCAGTGCCTTTCTTGCTGTGAGTGGCCCAGAACTGCACGCAGGAATTTGGGTTCCTTTCCCCCCAGGAAATTTGGGTTCCTTTCCCAGCCCAGTGCAGGATGGAGCTCTCCTGGTGCCCGAGCAGCACATCCCGAGGATCCCAGGCATGCACCCCCAGGAAGCGGCGAAGCCACGCACACGGAGCTGCAGAGGCTGGTCAGGCTGACCGAGGAGAACAGTTGAGAGAGGGGAACCAGAAAACAGCAGAAAGGAAGGACAGCAGCCAGGGAGGCTGCAAAGAGGGGGAAATCCAAACAAAAACCAGTGGGGACGTACTGAGAACGCAACGAAGACATGGGGAAAACACACAAAACCTTGGAAAAGGACTGGGAAAAACAGACGTGGAGAGAAAAAGGGGGGATGTGTGGGACAGAAGAGCTTTTGCTGGACAGAACAGTTGGGATTCTAAAAATCAGAGGGAGAGGGTGAAAATAGGGCAGAGACAAAGCCCTGGCGGCTGCTGCTGGCACTGAGCTACACCTGCAGGAGCAGGGGGTCAGTGTCCCTCTCCGGGCTCTGCGGGGACTTCAGTGTCCTCCTGAGTGCCTCACCCACGTGGGAGGACGTGAGTGACACCATCGTGGGGACACCTGGCAGGAGCAGGGCAGGGGATGCCACGTCCCACCAGAGTCATGGGGGAAGATGCCCAGCAGCAATCCATGGACATGGAGGAGGGAAGGAGCAAAAACCAGTCCTAAACCATGAGGGTTTAATTTTATCAGCAATAGCTGGGGGAGAGATCAGCCCAAACTGCAGCTTTAATCCACAGGGAAAATCCTGATCTGGTTTTAAATCCGTATTTTGTAGTTCAGGGCTCTTTGATGAGGTGTAAAATGAATGTGATCATCTCCAAACGCAAAGAAATCTGATGTTCAGCCGAGCCTGGAGCTGTTGGAACCCATCTCTGACACACAGACACAACCCAGAGGTTTCTCCAGAGATGGGGAAAACAAACATGTCTTCAAAAAATCAGGAGTCTGGGTTATAAAAAGAAGCCATTCCTATGTACCCAAGTTCTGGGGATTTATTCTGTAAGAACAGACAAAGGAGGTATCAGGAAACTCTCAGGGAAACGCCGGGCTGGGGAAGTGCCTGCGGGCACAAAGTCTGCTGTGAAAACCAGCCCAAAGCCTTATTGAGAATGCCTGTTTTAACACAGGATCTCTTTAACCCCTTTTTGTTTTCTTCCTTTTTGAATTCTACAAGATTTAGAGAGGGAAAAAAATGGGTTTTATCCTTCTGGTCCAGCCACAGAGCAGATCTGGTTGCCCACCTGCAAACACCTCCTTTCAGCAGGACACAGCTCTGCTAAACCAATGGAAACTCACAGGTGGCAGATCCATGGATTTCTGCGGATAACTGGTGTCTGAAATAGCTGAGACCTGGAATTTTTATGTAGTTGGGTTCCTCAAGCTCAGTTACGGTGGCCAGAAACAAATCAAATACAGCAAAGCCACCTAACTGGAGAGATTTCAGGTTATATTTCATTTGCCTTTTATTTTAAATCCTGGCACGCTGAGGAGGGACCTTGTAGGAAGATTTATCTGAACTCCTTCTTGCTGCTATGTGCCCTACATGAATCAGACCCGGGCTTGGGTCTAGCTTGAGCCTCTTCAAGACAAAAATCTTGGTTTTATGTGGCCTCAGTGAAAAATCCCCCAGCACAGGAGGGGCTGGATCTGGATGTGATCTGGATCTGGATCCGTGGAACTGAGTTTTGGGGGTTGGGGGTGGCTGGAACGGCACCAACAGCCAGAAAACCCTGCTGGGTTTGATGGATTTTCAGCCACACTGGTGGGAAATGGTTCTGAGCAGCCCCTCCCTCTAAACTGTGAGGTTCAGTGGGAAAACTCCCAAGGAAGCGCCCTGGAAGTGGAAGTTTCCAAGCACCCTGAGAGTTTTTGGGAGGGCAGCCTGGCCTTAACTGGGTCTGCTCTGTTTCCATCTGAATTTCCACCCAGGCAGCAGCCTTTGGGATAGAATTCATTTTGGTGGCTCAGTGAAAAAGTTTTGCCCAATCAGCGATAAGTTGGGAGTGATTTCTCCATCTCCCTGTCCTAAATGTTTTCTGTTGAAGTCATTTCTTCCACGAGGGTGTTTAAGGAGCCCTTCTGGTGTTGTCTCTGTTTAATTGCTTGCTCACTCCTACTCTAATTACTCCAGTCTAATTAAGAGGAGGAGAAAACAACATTCTGCTGAAGGGTTAGTGAGACAAAGAGCTCCAGGAAGAAAAATGGGGATCTAATGGGGGGTAATTTGCTCATTAGCACTGTCCCTCCCCAAATTAACCTAAATGGAAGCAGAATGAGAGAAAAGAGAGAGAAACATTGAGAGAGAGAGAGCAGAGACATACTTAGAAAGACAAACTGATGTGCCAGAGTTTCAAAGACCCCCAAAAATTATATATATATAAATTAAAAAAATAAAAATCAAAATATCCAAAATCTTGCTCAGAAAGCAGAGAAAGCACCAGGAAAGTCCAGAAGAACAACACCAATGCCACAGAAACCCCACTGCAGCCACGGCACAAAAAGCTGGTGGTTGGGCAGGAGGTCCTGGGGAGGTTTTCTACCTTATAGGCAACACGAGCTGGGCATTTCTTCCCAAGGCCTAGAGGTGGGGACATGTGTCTCAGCATCTCATACATGTCTGTGTAACTGATGCGCCCGCTGGGACCGCAGGGACGGCGGCAAAAGCAGCAGGACACAGAAATCCAACCGGATTGAGGCGGGGGGAAGTGGGGAAGGGGTGGGGGAAAAGGCAACACAGCGGGGCAAATGAAAAGGAGGAGAGAAAAGAGAGAAGGGAAAGCAGACAAGAGAACAGAGATCTGGTTAATCAGATTTCTCCAGGAAACAAAACCGAACTCAAGAGGTGGGGCAGGAGAAAGGGGGCTCCGCCTCCGTTGCTGTTTTGGCGCCCAACGTCTCCTCGTCCTGCAGGGGTGGCCCTGGGGAATGCTCGATGTCCCCTGGGGAATGATTGATGTCCCCTGGGGGAATGCTGGATGTCCCCTGGGGGATGCTCGATGTCCCCTGGGGGAATGCTCGATNTGGCGGGGTGGGGGATGAGGGTTCCCCCTTTCAGCCCCCGAACCAGTCAGGTCACCATGCCAGGGAGAGCTGGGAGGCAGAGTTATGGGACAGGGCTGGGAGAACACGGACAGCTTTCCTTCCAGGGACCGGCACTTTGGGTTTGGGGTGGGTGATGAGACACGGGAGAAGCCAGTCGTGGGGGGTTTGCTGAGGGACACGCTGGGACTGCTCCCTCTCCAAGCTGAGGGGGGGACTTTGCAAATTCCTACTCCAGCCTGAACTCAGGGCTGGCAAAACCAGAGCCCAGCCCTGGCAGGTGGTG
Organism: Machaerirhynchus nigripectus; assembly: GCA_013397975.1. NCBI lineage: Eukaryota > Metazoa > Chordata > Aves > Passeriformes > Dicruridae > Machaerirhynchus > Machaerirhynchus nigripectus. The sequence goes on along the minus strand of VZRQ01005226.1, from coordinate 420,588 downwards.
GGAAGGGGACCTGTTCCTCCTTCACTTCTGGTGGGACCTGTCTTTCACCAAGCCAACCTCAACTGGGTGTCTCCTCCCAGTCAGAGAACTGGGAATTGCAGAGATTTGGGGAAAGGCCCTCAGAGCAGCTGGGAGCATTGCTGAGGGCAGTCTCCCTTCAGCACACGGTGGTGCTGGTGGATAAAATCCTGGCCTGAAACACACAGGGTGCAAACCAGCAAGAAATTCCTGCTTTGCCTTTTTGTGCCCATTGGAGCCGGGAGCAGGACAGTGACAATCTCAGGTTTTTTTACCAGGGAGTTGCCTGTTTATTCTAAGGTGCAAATCTGTGCTGCCTGGCATCTGAGGGGACCCAGGGATGTTATCAATTAAAGTTTAACCCCTGGAAAAGCAGGACAGTGTTACCATCTCCTCTATACCAGCAGGGAAAACCTGAGCACCCATTTAAATCCTCTTTTCCGAGCAGGAACTTTCCTATCAACCCAGTGTCCTGACACAGATCTCAGTTCCTATGGGAAGCTTTGATGGAGGAGGAGGAGAGAACTCAGCCAGCCCCAAAACATCTATTCCTGACCCTGGTAACTGCTGCAGATAAAATCCCACCCAGCTTTCCCAGCCCTGAGCTGATTTAAAGGCTGGTGAGAGACACAGATGGGGACTGGAGCCGGTGTCCTCCCCTGGCTCCTGTCCCGCTCCTGGGCTGGGCTGTGGGGTCTCCTCTGAGCTCCTAATCCTCACTCAGGTGTGGGAAACTCCTGGGCTGGAGTGGGGGAGAGAAGCAAGCTCTGGGCTGGCTGCTTCCACCCTTCTTCATCCTCCGCTCTCCAAGAAATTCCCTGCCTGGAACTGGGTCCTCACTGAAGCCCGTGCTGTGCTGATTTCTTGGCCAGATCTGTGCCAAATCCCCCGCCTGGGCTCCCAAGCACAGTGAACTCTCCCTGTGCCATGAGCAGGAGGTTTCCCTGGGTGTCCACCACAATTTAGGGACATAATTTAATCCCTCAGGCGATCTCTGGCTGTGGTACCATGAAAAGCTCATCCCTCATCTCTGCCCAGATCCAATGATTTTCCAGCTCAGGAAAGGCCAAGTTGATCACTCAGCTGGAGCAACCATGCTACAAAGCCAAACCAAACTCGCTGCTCCCTTGGGATGGAAACCCAAGGGAAATGGAAATCCTTGGAAACCTTGGGATGACGTTTCTCTGGTATTTATTGGGGTGCTGGGATGCTTTTCCCCAACAATTCCCTGCTGGAGCCGGCAGGATGGAAGCTGGAGGGTTCCCGGTCTCATAAAACTGCCTGTTCCAGCCAGCTGGGATGTGGGAGGAGACGGGGAAGGGATGCATGGAGGAAAAAGGAGGCAGTCAGTCAATCATTCCTTTTTTTCAGGCAAGGGATTCGTCACGTTCCAGTTTCTTTTCTCTACTGGTTGCACTTGCACTTGGGGGAGGGAAGAGGGGATAAAAAGAAACAGAACCAGGATGAGAGATGCTGGAGGGGTCTCTGAGATTCCAAACCTTGTAGGCCACCCTATGAGGGCACTTCTTTCCTAAGCCCAGGGGTGGAGCAATTACACGCAACAAATTGTACATATCCTTATAATGAATCCGGCAACTGGAAAGGAAACACCAGAGGTTATGACAGCAAAATCTGACAGCAATCAGCTTTTCCCAAGGCAAATGGGGAAGAATCAGCTTTTCCACAGGCAAACGGGGAAGAATCAGCTTCTCCCAAGGAAACAGGAGAGGCTGGAAGGGCAAAACACGCTGAAAAGGAAGGTTAGTCTGGAAAGGAGGGAGCCACTTCCACACACCCAGAGACAACTTCCAACTGCTCACCTGACTTTATATCCTTGGATTTTCCTCTGGGAAACCTTCAGTGCCATGTGCAAGGCTTCCCAAACATTTGGTTTCCTTTCCCACTCATGTCTTAACGCCCTATGCCTGAGCATCGACCTCCAGGCTCTGCTGCCCAACACCCAGAGCCTGCAGCCCACAAAGAGCCTCTTTAATGGATTATTCCCAGGATTTTATGACAGGTCTTCAGTGGATTATTCCCAGGATGCAAATCAGCTGCTTCAAAAACCTTGGGAACATTTCCCTGCCACTGTCACCTCCTACAGAACCCCGGCAGGGCCATTCCTGGGCGATGAGGAATTTCCTGGGAGAGCAGGAAGTGGCATCTCCAGAGCCACGTTGGGCATTGGCACCAGGAAAATCCAGCTTTGCCTTGGCAGCAGGAGAAATCAGACACCTCACGGAAGCTTTATGGTCACTCCTTAATCCCCAGCTAATTAAAGAGCAGGATTACATTTCTCAGTCTTTTGTGAGTAACCAACTCAAGGGCAGAAAGAGCCAGAATCACCTCCAGAGGAAGCTGGGATGGTTTGGCCTCTCTGTGTTTATTTTGGTGCGTTCTAGAAAGAAGGCCGGAGTATTTTGGGAGAGCTCCTTCAGTGTTGCTGCTTTTTGGGATGTGGAGAATTCGGGTCTATTCAAAGCCTTCCCTAATCAAGTCCAAACTGTGAATTCAGAGGGAGATCAAATGGAACCGTGCAAGTCTTGGCTCCAGGCCTAAGCGTGGCTCTAAAAAGGTGTTGGTTTAACTGAGGCAACAAGTTTACACTTTCCTTACAAATTCCGAAGGATTTTGGAAAACCAGGGCGTGGAAAATACGGCTGAACGCTTCCCTGAGCTCCCTAAGAGTCCGTGGAAGGCTGGAAAACCAACAGATGCTTTGCACTGGGGGATCACGACACAAAATTAGGACAAACAGGGGTCCTCGCCCAGGTTTGGAGAGTTCCAGAATGGTTTGGGGTGGGAAGGACCTCCAAGCCATGGGCAGGGACACCCTCCACTATCCCAGATTGCTCCAAGCCCTGTCCAGCCTGGCCCTGGACACTTCCAGGGATGGGGCAGCTGCAACCTCTCGTTTAAATCTGATTTTCCTTGGGAGCACCTGCAGCTCCTCCCACGAGCTCTGGGGGACAGCTGATGGGAATGGGACGGCCAGAATGGGACATTCCCAGTGCCTCCATGGGGCGTGCACTGGGATGGGAATAAACAGATCATGAATTCACTTTCTGTACATTGAACAGGTAAAAGCTTCTAGAAACCCAACTGTTTTCTTTCCCAGTTCATCCTAAATCCTGTGCTTTCCCTCCTCTCTTAACTCCCACCAACCCACCCTGTGCTCCCCATTTCTCTCAGTCCCTCTTTTTTTGTGAGCTCAAGGCTTTTGCCACCCCGAAATCCAGCAGTTTTCCCATACTCACCCCTAGGGAATGTGGCACACCTGGAATAGCAGCTCCTAACTGCCTTTTTTACCTCCTTTTGAACATTTTTCCCCAGGAAAGTTTCCAGGGAGTTGGATTTCGTGGCAAAACCAAAGGCGATACCAGAAATAGGGGTAAAATACACATTAGGTTGTGTTTAAAATATTATCTATGTAATAAAAATATAAAAACTGTGGAGCCTCTTCCATCGAGGGTCTCAAGCTATGGGAAGTGGATAAACACTTGTAATTCCCTTTTCCTTGGGATAATCAAGGAAGGGACCTTGGGAGAAGTGATCAATGTGTGACCAAATTCAGCCCAAATCATGGAATAATCAAATCATAAAATCATTCGGGTTGGAAAAGACCTCTAAAGTCAGAAAGAACTTAAAATTATTAAAGCATCAGTTCTTGCCTTAAAGCATGAAAGGATTTCAGATTTGTGGAGGTTTTAGTCCCACTTCTGAAAATGTGATTTCCATGGAACTATTGGAACTATTCACACTCAATAAATTCCCACCAGAGCTAAAAGGGAACAGGGTTAGAGGAAAAAAAAAACCAGAATTAGCATCTTAATATCTGACATTTTCTGCATTAACAGCTCCGGGAGCGGAAAGGTTTGGCCCCTGAGTGACTCAGGCTCTGCTCAGAGTTAACAGAGCGAGAAATCTTCCTGTAAACTCAACCCTGGTGCCTCTTCAGGGCAGAAAGTTCCTGAAGAGAAACATTAAAAAGCCACACTGATCCCAGTTCTTTTCCCTTGCAGGTGTGTTCCTCCTCCCACGGATGCAGAGCCAAGGCTGGCTTTTTAAGGAGCAGCCAGGCACCCCCGAGTTTTCAGCCTCATTGAGATTTTTCAGTGGGAAGAGGCAGGATTGGATGGGAAAAAGGGAAAAAGAAAAGCTATTAATGCCTGCTAAATCCCCACTGAGGATTTGCCGTGTCACAGAGCTCGTGGGGATGAAAATCTGCCTGGAGATTACAAACTGGTAGTAACTGTGGAGTAAATATTCAGGCTGGGGTGGCTGGTAAATATTCAGTAGGGGTGGCTTGGAGCAGTTAAAATCCCCCACAGTTCAGAGAAATGCAGATTTTATGGAACAAGTTTCCATTTAAAGCTGGCCTAAATAATTTTAAGCGAGGTTTTAAAGCAGTTTAATTGCATCCTAGCAGGGAGTTTGAGAGGTTGGTTATCCAAACACTTCCTGCCTCTGTCTCTGCTGAAGGGAAACAAAAAAAGAGGGGAAAGATTGGAGGAGCTGGAGGCGTCACAAATCCAGAGGATTCATGGCAGAGGAACTCAGGGGGAGGAAAAAGGGATCCAAAATGAGGAGAGCTTTAAATTAACAAAAAGGCGAATTCCCAAATGGAATATTAAGGGAATTATTGGGACCTGGGACAGAGCATCTAGAAATGAGAACAACCCCATCACCAGGGCTGTGGTGCAGCAATACAGAAAAGCAATTTATTAACCAGAGCTAATTAAATAATTGTTAATTAATTGAATGAATAAATAATTTTATTTATTAAAATCAATTTTTATTAACCTGCTCTAGAATTGATCACTGGGCAGGGGCACTCCTTCAATTTAAAAGAATTCCCTAATTTTGGGTCTGTGGTGCTGCTCCCCTGCTTAAGCCCAGTGTGCAGCTTCCCCCATGTCTTGGAAGGAATAAAATAAAAAAATAAACCCCTAAAATAAATATCTCATTGTCCAGTGTGTGAGAACCATCCCCTCCTCTAACCCCCTCACAAATCAGGAATATTTTATCAGAGTTCTCTAAGAATTAAACACCTCCAAACTTCGGCCCATTTCATTTTATCCTGATTATTTTGCACGGCCTAAGTTTCAACTGCAAGTCCAGAGCTAAATACCACCGCAAAGGCCAAAATTCCCACGTAGAGTTTGATGTCACTACAAGGAGGCTTCCAAGGGAAAAACGTTGTGTTTCATGAGGAAAGGCTGTTTCAAAAAAATCCCGTAATTACAGGAAACCACCCTAAGGCTGAGGAGCATCACATCATTCCCTGTGGGAGCGGGTGGGATGATGGAATAGGAGCCTGCAGGACCTGACTCCGAGGCAGCACATCCTCTCCTGAGGTGTCTGCACAGCATCTGGGAAACCACCCAGGTGGAGCTCAACCAGAAAAACGCTGCACAAATGAGGCGTGAACCTCTCCCACCCCCTCCAGTGCTGCCAGCAGCCGGAGGTTTGCGGATTTTCACCTCCGGCCTGGGATGCAGGAACCAAAAGCTCCTTTTGGAAGTGCTAAATAGCTTTTCTCCACGGCCATTTAGGCAGGATCAGAGGCCGTTAATGGGGTAATTTCGGGCTGTGATTTGCTTGCTTGGTTGGGTGTGTGTGAAGGAAACGCCCTTGCAGTGACACCGGGTTTGTTCCTGTCCAGCGCTCAGGGAGCTGGAGCATTTAACACGGGTGTAACCTCAAATCCTGGAGGTGTTCCCATGAACACAGGCTCTGAGCGTGCCCAGGTGCAGCGGTGTCCCCCCTGTGCCAGCCCGGTGTCCCCTCTGTCCCAGCCCGGTGTCCCAGCACGTACCAGGCTGCGGGGTCGTACTCAGCCCACACCCGCACGAACTCGTCCAGGTGGTGCGGCCCGAGGATGGAGGAGTCCCTGGTCAGGTACTCGAAATTGTCCATGATCACAGCCACGAACAGGTTCAGCATCTGCGGGGAGATGGGGTCAGGGAGGGGAGGGAGAAGGGGAGGGAGAAGGGGAAGAGAAGGGGGAAAAGGGAAGGGGGAAAGGAGAAATGGAGAAGGGGGAAAGGAGAAAGGAATGGAGAAGGGAAAGGAGAAGAGGGAAGGGGGAAAGGAGAAGAGGGAAGGGGGAAAGGAGAAAGGAAGGGAGAAGGGGGAAAGGAGAAAGGAAGGGAAAAGGGAAAGGAGAAGAGGGAAGGAGAAAAGGAGAAGGGAAAGGAGAAAGCAGAAGGGAGAGGGGAAAGGAGAAAGGAAGGGAGCAGGGAGAAAGGAGGAGAACGGAGGAATGAAAGGAAAAGGGAAAATGAGAAGGGAAAAGAGACGGCGGGAAAGAGAAGGGAGAAAAGGGGGAAGGGGAGGGAAAGAAAAGAAAATGGGAGGGGGAGGGGGAGGAGGAAGAGGAGGAGAAGGGGAAGGGGAAGGAGAAGGAGGAAAAGAGAAGGGGGAAGGGAAGAATTTGGGTTTAAAGTCCAGAATGCTGAAGGAATCAGTGAATGGAGCATTAACTTTGGATAAGCTTTCGGGGCTGCAGGTTTTTTAATACAGGCACAAGAAATAATCCACGGGTGGTCAGAGGAACAACAGCAGCCAGCCAAAGGATCTCGGGGGGCGGGGGTTGAAGTTGGTGTGTCCATATCCAGCTCCAAACTGCCCCAGGGAGCTCCTTTTCCTGGTGGAAGGGTTCTGAGGACAGCAGGGCTTGGCTGCACACAGCACCAAATGTGGGATTTTAAAGCCAAGCCCTGGAGCCGAGCGAAGGCTCCGTGCGCTGTGTTTTGGAACATCCCAGAGCTTTCCTCTCGTCCTGCCTGAGCTTTAATTGGGTCCCTGTCCCTGCTTTTCCAGCCCTCTGTCCCAGCAGGGCTGGGAAGTGACCCAAGGAGCAGGGAGCTGGTTATGGATGCTCAGGAAGGCCCTGGCACCTCATAAAGCTCAGCCCCACCACAGCCATGGGCACAGACCAACCCGGCAGCTCTGAGTGTTTTCATGCCCAAAGCTTTTCTGGCAGAAAAAAAGCGATTTTTGCATTTTTTTCGGCAAACAATTGATCCTTGTGGGTCCCTTCCACCTCAGCAGATCCAGGTATTCTGTGGGATGAGTGTGATGCTCCCAGGAAATGCTGCTGAACTCGGCCGTTTCCAGCCTGCCCTCCCCAGTGCCCTCCTTCAAAGGGATGTCACAAATCCAGACAAACCCGATTCATGCTTAATTCCAAATATTAGCCCACCCGTGAGAAGAAAGATAAACCCTTTCCCTTTAATGACTAAATGATCTCTTTGGGGGTTTTATCAGCAGGATGATAGATGGGCTTTAGCAAAGCTGGCTCAGTGGTGTCTAAATTATAATTAAGGAGGAGGAGGAAAAGGGGTGGGGAGGGAAGGGTTTGGGGGGATCCACGCCAGCACCCCCACTTTGGGGGGGATCAGGACTGACTTACCAGGAAGGAGCAGAGGAAGATGAAGGACACGAAGTAGAAATAGGCAAAATCACTGCCACACTCCTTTTTGGTGAGGCCGGAGAGGGGGTCACAGGCCCTGTTGCTCAAGCAGGACAACATGATCTCGTGCCAGGCTTCCCCCGTGGCACTCCTGCAACACCAGGGCAGAGGCTGAGTTTATCCACCCCTCCCCATGGCAGCCACCTCCAAGTATTGCTGTGGCCAATTAACCAAATTCATTAGGTGGGAGGCTGTGTCCAGGAGGAGAGGCTGTATTTACACTGGGAGTTGGAACTACCCGTGAAAAAGGAAGGGGAGAGGACATTTCCCTCTGTCCCAGGGGGGGAAAAGAAACCAGCCAGGCTCAGGTAGGCTAAAAGCTTTATTGCTTTTGTGGAGAATAAAACCAGATTGATTTAAACAGTGCAAATCTAAGTAAACAGAATTCAGATTGTTGCCTTTTGAACCTAGAGCTGGCTCTAAACCCAGTGGAGAGGATGGGAAATGAAACCAGGCTTCTCCCCTGGAATCTCTTCTTTCCTTTATCAGATAAATTCCAGCATGGGCGGGTTGGACTTGGGTCTCTTTTTCATCACAGTCTCCTGGATGTTTTTAATCAATTCCCTCCTCCCTCTGTAACTTCTACTATTGAGAGAAAAGAGCCAAAAGGAAAAACTTTGGAGTCCCAGAGGGTTTGTCCTCAGAATAAACCAGTCCCTGTGAAGTGCACGCTGGGTTTGGAAGTCAGGGATTCTCCACATGCTCTTACTCTGAATTCCTGCTTCCCTCAGTGTTAATCTGCCTTGAATTCCCACAGCCAGCACACGGACTTTGGTCCTGGTCTTTGGGAGAACTCCGTGCTCCATCCAAACTGGAATAACTCCCAGGCTACTCCGAGTTACTGCAGATGCCCCCACTGGTGCCTGGGTGCTGAAGGCCCAGTCCCTGGGTGGGGGATTGGGATGGGGACTGGTTCCTGCTGCCCCCACCCCTCACTCCTGCTGCAGTGGGTCTGGGAAGGGGCCACAAGGCTGAGTAATTACCCAGCTTTATTAAAACTCATGAGTTCTGAGCCCAGTGATTATTCTGGGTGAGAGAGGGCTGATTTCATTTCCATCTGGCTTCACAGAAACTGTGGAAACTAAATCCCAGGCAAGGATCCAGCTCCAAGCACCACAGAACCCTTGGAACTGAGTCTTGGCAGGGCTGGCAGGGACTGGTGTTCACTGGGGGGTCCCCACAGCTGGATGAGGAGCATCTCCCCCAAACTGCCCCGAGCTGGAGCAGGGCCTGTCTTGCCAGGTTTTAAAATGAAAATCTGTTATTTAATTGATTGGTTTTTCACTTTGAAATGCTGCATTTCCAGGCAGGATGAACCCAGAGGGAAACACTTGACTTGTGAAGCACAGGAGGGTGTTGGTGTAGGAACTGTTGACTTGCTTGTAATGCAAAATGACCAATTAAAGGAATCCTCTCTTCAAAAATTAAAAGAAATGAAGCTTCAGGACTGGAAACCCATCAATCAGAACCAGGGGGGTTCTGATCTATATTCAGCTTCTGCCTGAGGTGACGTGGGGTGTCACAGCTCTGGGTGACACTTTGTGGAGGGGCTGGATCCGATCTGCCGAGGAGGAGGAGGAGGAAGCAGGAATGGATAATTTACACAAATCCCTGTTTTAAAGGCTGCTCCAGTCTGAGCAGCTCAGCTGGCACCTGCACAAAGATGGTTTTGCTGTTCACACACAGATCAGAGGGTGTTTTGTCCTCTCCTTACCTGAACAGGAGCATCAGGGCTTGGAGGAAGGTCCGGAAGTTGTTGTGCCGATTAATGGAGGTTTCATCATCTAAGGCAATGTTCCCAAATACCTGCCACGGGAAACAGAGGGGGTTCAGCCAAGCACAGCAAGTGGAGTTGGAAAATAAGGCAGGGAAAGAATTTGTCCTGGTTTAAGCACTCTCAAGAGCTGGAATAATTTCTGTGCTGAAAAGGGAGACACAAATGTGTCGTGGAGATCAAACACGAGATTAATGTGCTTTGTGTTCACACAGGTCCTTCCCAGCAGTTCAGCTCCATCCCAGGCCAAGAAAACTTCATTATTTCTTCTCAGGAAGGTGCAGTGCCTGGGCTGCTCCCTCCTCTCAGCCTCTTGATGTGTCCATAGCCATGGGATGTCTCTTCCCATGGGATTCACGGCTGTCCTGTGCTGCAGCTGGAAATGTGATCCAGGCTCGTTCCCACAGCTGCTTTGTCCAGCTCACTGGGGACAACTAAAGTAGAAACAGAGGCCTTTTTTTCATTTCTAATTTACCTGACACCAGACAAGAGGAGCTTTTGCCTCATCCCAAATCAGTGCTGCTCCTGCTGTGGAGGCAACAACCCTTCTGCACCCTGAACAGACCCACGGCCAGAATGAAAGAATTCAGTATTTTACCTGCATGCCAATAATGGCATAGATGAAGAAGAGCATTGCAATGAGGAGACACACGTAAGGCAAGGCCTGTGGGAAAGGAAAAAGTGGGATTAATGACAGCAAATGAATTCCCAGGCAGGACTGGCTGGGTTTTGTGGCATTTGTCCTTCAGGTGAACTGGGAGGAGAACATGAACAATTCTGGCAGCCTTCAGGGGCCAAGCCCATGGAGCCAGGTATTCACTGATCACACAACACTCAGGGCTTTCCAAGGGCTCTCTCTGTATGCCTGGAAGCAGCAAGCAGGGAAAACACAATCCAGGGCTCGAGGTGAACACTGGAGCTACCAGCAGGCCCTGGCACTTTGTGTGCGTGATTGTACGAACCTTAATTTTTAATGACCTTCCTGCAAATTCAGTCTGAGGAAAAGAGATCTCCATCCCAGGAATGAGTTCCAAACAGGCACTGTTTGGGATCCCAGGAGGACAAAGAGATTCCGGGTTTTAGCAGAAATCAGTGAAGGCTGCAATGTAATTATGTCACCCAGGCTGAGAGTGACAGCTATTTTCCACTTGGGCTCAATGAATGGGTAATTAATGCCTCTTAATTAGTAATAGCTCAAAAACTGAGAAGTCTTGCCCTCGGGCCAGCCCCTGTGATGCCTGGGGCAGGAGTTCTGCAGGCCAAGGGGAGCCCAGCAGGAACTGCAGAATCATGAAATATCCTGAGTTGGAAGAGACACCCAAGGATCATCAATCCAACCCCATCCCTGCCCAGACACCCCAACAGCCCCACCCTGGGCATCCCTGGCAGCGCTGCCCAAGCCCTCCTGGAGCTCTGGCAGCCTCGGGGCCGTGCCCATTCCCTGGGGAGCCTGGGCAGTGCCCAGCACCCTCTGGGGGAAGAACCTTTCCCTGATCTCCAGCCTGAGCCTGCCCTGGCCCAGCTCCAGCCGTTCCCTGGCTCCTGTCCCTGTCCCAGGGAGCAGAGACCGGAGCTGCCCCTCGGGAGGAGCTGCAGCCCCCGGGGAGCTCTGCCCTCAGTCTGCTCCAGCTGAGCAACCCCAGTGCCCTCAGCTGCTCCTCACGGGCCCCTCCAGACCCTTCCCCACCCCCGTGTCCCTCCTTGGGACACTCCCTCACAGCTTTAGGTCTTTTTCTGATATTGAGACACCCGGAACTCCCCCAGCACTGGAGCTGAGGCCGCCCCAGCCCAGGGCAGAGCGGGACAATCCCTCCCTGGCCTGGCCAGCACTGCTGGGCCTGGGGCACCCCAGGAAAAACCCGGAGGAAACCTGAGGAAAAAAGGGCTGAGGTGGTGTCTGCTGGACACCTCTGCACGAGGGACACGGCCTGAGAGCTCAGCACTGAGGGGACAGACAGACAAACAGCTCCTCATGAGGCCTGGGAACGTCCTGGCTCCACTTCAGGGCCGCGCTCTGGATGCAGGCTTTGGGAAGGGTCGGGATTGTGCTGGAAAAGGCCGTGGCTGAGCCCCTTGTCCCGATGTCCATCCACTCTCTCCTGACTGGGAACACTTCATGCCTGCAGAGCCCACAGTAGGGGCTGGGGGTCTGCACCCACAGCTCACAGCCTGTAAATAGTGGGGTGTCAGAGCCCAGTGTCAGAGCCACAAATCCCAGTTTCACATTCCGTGTTCTCCTCCCCGCACTGCAGAACCTGAGCAAGCCCCAGGACCAGAGTGAAAGCATAAAACAATGAAAAATGGGCTGCAAACGTGCTGAGAGCTGTAAAAGTAACCAGCTTTGAGACACGAGGGCTCTTATTTAGATCTAGAAAACAGCTAATTCAGTGTGCTGAGGCTTGGTGGCAGGGAAGGGCCGGGATAAAGGAAACCAGGCAAAGCAACTGCCTCAACTTCACAGCAAAACCTCAACAAAACCTCATTTTTAAAATCCTCCACATCATCAAACCCAGGCCTGTGGCTCTAAGCTGGGTTTCACCTCTGCCAGATCCCAACACACCCAAATCCTGGGGGAAGTAATTTAACTTCCCACTGGCTGCGGGTGAAGAACAAGGCACTTATCAGTCAGGCCTCAGGCCGCTGCTTCTCTATGCAAATACCTGAGCATCCAGACTTTGCCAGAGGGATTTTGGGGTAGTTTCAAGGGCAACCTGAGCTTTGAGCACTTGCTGGAGTCTGCATGAGCGAGCAGCCCTTCAGCCTCATCCTCTGAAATGCAGCGTTCAGGGGCTGGTCAGTGCTAAGCCAGTCTCTTTTCTGAAGAAAATGAATATTCCTGGGGCTGGGCAGCACTAACCAATTCTCTTTTCTGCAGAATTAATATTCCTTGGGGTGCTAACTGGTTTAATTAATAAATATTCCTGGTGCTAACCAGTTCTCTCTTCTGCAGAATTAATATTCCTGGAGCTGGGCATTGTAACCAGTTCATTTTTAGCAGAATTAATATTTCTGGGGATGGTCAGTGCCAACCAGTTGGTTTTTTTCAGAATTAGTATTCCTTGTGATGCTGACCAGTTTAATAATTAATATTCCTGGTGCTAACCAGTGTGCTTTTCTGCAGAACTCATATTCCTGTGGATGATCAGTGCTAACCAGTTTGCCTTCAGCAGAATTCATACTGCTTGTGATGATAACCAATTTAAATAATGATTAATATTCCTGGTGCTAACCAGTTCTCTCTTCTGCAGAATTAATATTCCTGGGGCTGGGCCGTGCTAACCAGGTCGATTTTCTGCAGAATTCATATTCCTGTGGATGATCAGTTTACTTTTAGCAGAATTAATATTCCTTGGGATGCTAACCGGTTTAATTAATAATTAATATTCCTGGTGCTAACCAGTTCACTTTTCTGCAGAATTCGTATTCCTGGGGATGATCACTGCTCACCAATCCTCTTCTCTGAAGAATCCCTGAATCCTGAATTCCTGTAATCTCTCTGTAGAGGCGCAGAGAGGCCAAGGCAAGCCCTTGGATCCTCACTGGAAGATGCTCCAGATGCGCCAAGCACGACCCTCTCCCCAAATCTGTCCCCTGCCTCCCGCATTCCCTAGGCTCACCTTGAAGGACTGCACGAATGTCCAGAGCAGGATGCGGATGGTGTAGCCCTGGCGCAGGAGCTTGATGAGCCTGGCTGCCCGGAAGAGCCGCAGGAAGCTGAGGTTGATGAAGTTGTCCTGCGGAAAGTAAAGGTTTTGTGTCCTTCAGAAACGACCGCGATCCGAAACCACAGCCCGCAAAAAAGAAATTAAAATTACCAGCTTCACGATCTAAGCAGCAAATCGGCCACCAGAAAACCTTCCAAAAGAAACATTCGTCAGTGCAGATCACTCCACATGCAGCAAGAATGAGAAAACCCCTCTCCACAAGAGCCCTCCCCTCTGCTACTGGGTCAGTGAGAGGAAAGGAAAAGGCCCTGTCACACTGTCCAGGGAGGGCTGATTTGCTTTGAGCAAGGCGGATTTTCTCCCCCTAAAGGCTCAGGGGGAAGGGAACGGTGCCGGATTTTCATTTTGTAAAGGAATGAGGTTGGTTGGAAGTCTTGGTCAGCTCTCTTTCCAGAGGGAATTGAACTTAAGCCAAGACGCTCGCAAGGGACGGCGTGACAGAGAAAGGCATTGTCCAGTGGAGATTCAAACATCCTTGGAAGAATGAGGATGTTTTCCAGCCTGGAGGTTTTCAACGTTTACTCAGCGTGACTGGACAGGTTTTTCAGGGACAAACGGCACCAGAAGGTTGTTTGGAAGATGGATCAAGGGCAGCGAGTCAATTGGGGAGGCTGAGCTTTCACCAGCAGGAAGATGCCTTAGGAACCTGCTGGTTTTCCAAATTCTCATTAAATGTGTCTTCACAGGTGGGTCAAAGAACTGCTGGAGGCAGGTTCTGATTTCTATTTGTTTTCTAGGATTTTCCCCACCCCTCACCTAATTTTTTTTTTCTTTCCTTCAAGGAAAAGAGGATTCTTGCCCCAATGAGCTAATCTAGAGAGGGTTCTTTCCAAAACAAAACATGCAAAAGCCAGATCCCTCTTGCCCTCCTGTTTTAAGGAGATGAAAAATATTCCCCCTTTCCATAATTCACTTATTTGTGGATCTCTGATCACAGCCACTGATTTGACTGAGTGAGCTAAAGAGAGAAAACATCCCACTTCAAACTATTGAGCAGTGGAGCAGCAAATATAATCATAAGGAGCTCTGCTTGGTAAAGATGAGCAAAAATAGGATTTCCCTTGGATTATTTTACCAGAAGTCACATTGAACTGACCCACGTTTCTTGCTCATTTGGCTACAGAGCTCATGCTGAAATTGGGGGGCTTGTTGGATCTATTGATTCTTTCAATGCCAGCTCAGTTTTGGGGCCATTAGCATTGCATTCCACCAATCCCATCAAAGAGTTCCAGAACTCAAGTCTCAGGCATGCACTCGGTTTCTCTCAGGTTTAAAACACAAGCAGCTCAGAGTTAGGCACAGACCAAAAATCAGACTCGATCTTCAAATAAAGAGAAAAGAGAAAAGCACAGGAATGTTCAATGAAAGAGCAGACAACACTGAGCTCATTCAAGCCAGCAACAGAACCCAGCTGCGGCAGGCAAAGCACAAGCGAGGATTCCCCTGGGTTGGGCAGTAAAACGGGCACTGAAAATGTCCAGTTTGCCTCAGCATCAGCTCCAGGTGTGTTTGCACAGCGCTTACCTTCCCTTCTCAACAGTCCAGCTGCACTCACCTGAGCAGGGCAGGCCCCTGGGGCAGAGCTGGAACTCGGCCGGGTAACGGGGGGCATCACTAATGGGGTTCTTCATCCCCTGGTCCCACTGTGAGCCGGTGCCAGGGCAGGGCAGAGGTTTAACCCAGAGCCCCTTTGAATCACGAATATCTCCCCACCAGTGGGAACTGGATCAGCCCTCATGTGTAATGCTGGCAGCACTTAGGCCTCCAAGTCTGATTTTAACTTCAGAGCAATGCTCGAGCTAGATCTTCCCTGTGCACAACCCTCAGGCTCCAAGGAGGAGCAGGGGCACAGGATCCATCTTTGTGGGATCCTGTGGGATCTCCCTCTTCCCACATAACTGCAGCCCAGCAGCAGGAATGGTGTCCTGCTCAGGCTTTGCTAAAACCTCACCATCACAGCTGACAGGGTGTTTAACACCTGCTTCAGGCTGGGCTCCCTGCAAGCTGAGCCACCCCAGGCTACCCATGGAAAAGGGATATAAATGGGAAAAGGGTTTAAAATCGTACAGTTTGTCTGTAACCCCCATTCCCTGGGATTTAGCTGAACAAACAGTCCACAGATTTTTTCTTCACCCCACATTCCCTATTTGACTCTGGCACTGCTGCTTCCTAAAGAGCAGTGAAAGCCTCGGCTCCGTGTGGAATCACTCCCAACCCAGGAAAATCCCCCATCACCGACACCCTGGGACTGTTGGAAGGACTGTTCTCAGCACTGCCCAGAGAGAGGCGAAGTCCCCCACGCTGGTGGTGGCTGGAAGGGCTCCACGTGTGTGGCACCCTCAGCACCCCACGGAGAAATCCCATCCTCCGACACCTCAGCTCTCCAGGCAGCAACTGGGATCGCATGCAGCCAAAGGGGAAACTCCACACTGCCGTATTTCTCGGGTAAAACAGTGTTTGGCATTGATTCTCCTCCCACTGAGCCACCTCTGTGCCATGACACAAACCTGACATCTGGGTTATCAAAGCCGTGCTCCCCAGGTGTTTTGTGCTTTCCTGCTGCACAGATGCTCACGGTGCTCACGACGGGCACCGCAGCTTTAGGATTTCATAATCCATCTGGGGAATAACAAATTATGTTTGGAAAATCATTTCCCCCTAGCCTGTCGCTGTTTTCCTAAAACAGACAGGTCTGGTACTGAAGGAACCCAGGCACCAGCCGGGGCCTGGGGGTCTGGGCATGGCCAGGCACTGCCACCACTTCCCACCACAGGAGATGTGTGGAATGATGCATCCCTGAATTGAACTGGGAAGCAGTGGGAAGCAGGGAGAATAGACACCACTGATAAAGACCGGCCCTTGAAGGCCATCCCACCATGGGAGCCTCCTCTGTTACCCTTTCTCAGATTGTTTTCATAGAATCCCAGGCTGACTGGGCATGGAAGAGACCTTAAAGCCCATCCAGTGCCACCCCTGCCATGGGCAGGGACACCTCCCACCATCCCAGGCTGCTCCAAGCCCCATCCAACCTGGCCTTGGGCACTGCCAGGGGTCCAGGGGCAGCCACAGCTGCTCTGGGCACCCTGTGCCAGGGCCTCCCCACCCTCCCAGGGAACAATTCCTTCCCAAAATCCCATCCATCCCTGCCCTCTGGCAGTGGGAAGCCATTCCCTGTGTCCTGTCCCTCCATCCCTTGTCCTCAGTCCCTCTCCAGCTCTCGTGGAGCCCCTTTAGGCCCTGGAAGGGGCTCTGAGCTCTCCCTGGAGGCTTCTCCTCTCCAGGTGAGCTCCCCCAGCTCTCCCAGCCCGGCTCCAGAGCAGAGGGGCTCCAGCCCTGGGAGCAGCTCCGTGGCCTCCTCTGAACTCCAGGAGCTCCACATCCTCCTTGTTTTGCAGGCCCCAGAGTTTTCCATACTGAAAAGCAGGAAAGCCATGAGGAACAGGGCACACAGGCACTGCCTGGATCTGTTCCCAGGGCCTTCAGCAGCAGGGTGGTTTCCCTCCCAGCACAGGAGCTGCTCCCTCTGTCCACACGGATGCTGCGGGAAGAGGCGTCTGACCAAGCCAAGAATGGGATCACTCAGGAAGCTTTAGGACTCCTCATCTGACACCAACAAGAATCACCTTATTAATTAATTAATTAATTAATTAATAAAGGAACTCCTGATGAGGAAACGGCTGTGTTCCCGTTTAAATGTCCACGGTATTGCCAGCACTGCAGTTTTCCTGAACCTTGCACAGGGGTTTGGCTTCATCTGGAGCTTGGGGAATCCACTGCTGATTTTAAGAGGCTGAAGATTTTTGCCAACCTTGTCTGTGCCCTGAGGACTCTGCCATTGCAGGGATATCGCATCAGCCCTTCCATTCCAAGTCAGCAATGCTGGAAAAATTACTTTGTTTGCCCACAACTCTCCTCGTTCCTTACTTCACAGGTTTACAGAATGGCCTGAGCTGGAAGGGACCCACCAGGATCATCAATCCTACCCCTGCCCAGACACCCCAACAGCCTCACCCTGGGCATCCCTGGCAGTGCTGTCCAAGCCCTCCTGGAGCTCTGGCAGCCTCAGGGCCGTGCCCATTCCCTGGGGAGCCTGGGCAGTGCCAGCACCCTCTGGGGGAAGAACCTTTCCCTGATCTCCAGCCTGAGCCTGCCCTGGCCCAGCTCCAGCCGTTCCCTGGCTCCTGTCCCTGTCCCAGGGAGCAGAGACCGGAGCTGCCCCTCGGGAGGAGCTGCTGAACTCTGCCCTCAGTCTGCTCCTCTCCAGGATTCCTCTCAGCCTTGCTGCTCCTGCTGTGCCACTGCAGCAGCTCCAGAGGACAGCGTGGTGCTCCAAAGACCTCACTTGGATGCCAAGGGATCAAAGGAGCCTGGACCTGTCTCTGTGAAATAATGACCCCAGTCCTAACAAAGTGCAGGATGAGCTTCTCAACCTTTAACCTGCAACACGGACAGCAGCCAAAATTTAGCAAACTGATTTTCCCCCCGGATATCTTCACGTTCACTGCTGATGCCAGAGCCCTTTTCTGTGCTGCCTGGGCCAGGTGTGCAGCAGACAAAGTCTCCAAATTTACCCTGACTGCTCCCACACATTTGGAATGGATCCAGCACCGTGGATTCCCTTCTCAGCTTGCACTGGGCAAACTTTGAATTTACACATTGTCATTTTCTCTGCTGCATCCCAGCAGAAAACACCCTCCATGAACATCCATGGAGCTTCTGTGCAGCCTGGAAATGAAAATTCCCCCAGATTTCTTTCTTAACAGCAGCTGTGCAACAGGAAATGTGGATGTTCACAGATCCAAGAGCTGGTGTCAGGTGGCTGAGCAAGGATTTTGGAGAAGCTTTTGGTCTCATTTATCAACCATAGCCAAGATAATTAGGAATGGAAATATATAAATGTTTCAGATTGCATTTTTCGTTATGGATTCTCGTTTGTTTAATTAATGATTTTCAAAGATAAAGGCCAGTATTTCCAAAGGCATCTTTGGGATAACTTCGGCACTAAATTCCCAGTGGGATGTGGTTCCTGGTACTTTTCAGCTCTGGTCACAACATGATTTATGCATTTTAGTTGGGGTTTTGGGTTTGGGTCCAGCGGCTCTGTGTCCACTGTGATGGCAAAATGCTTCTGTGGGTTGGTGCCACAGAGAATTTTCAAATTTAAGATCCTTCTATACCATCATTTTTGATTTGAGGGAAGCACGTCCGTCATCACTTCAATAATATTCTTGCCTTACAGTACAGAGGTTAGAACAGCTGGAAGGTGCTTCCTTCAGCAGAAAGCTCCTGAAAGAACCCAAACCCACCTTCGGAGAGCTGAATTTGGTACCACCACCTCCAAACCCCAGCGTTTCCAGGTCCAGAACATCCTTCCCTCCTCACATCCTCCCATTTCCCACGGAAATAAAGCAGGTGGCAGTGTCCCCTTTGGCACAGGGGGTGGCACGGGGAGCAGGGGACGGGCTATTGGCAACTCATTGTCACCAATGAGCCCAAGGAGGGAGGTGCAGGACAGAAGCCACTTCGGGGCACGCCGCAAGTGAGGCTTTTCCACCAGTGCAATCGGAACTCTCATCCAAAAAAAAAAAAAGAAACCAAACAGAAAACCAAACGGATCAAATCAAAGGAAAACGAGAGAAAATCAAAGCAGAGAATTTAAAGAATTGTTTAAATTCAATGAAACCAACCGTGTCCTATATGTGATGTTGTCATGGATGGATATTTGCAAGATTATTTACAAATTTTTAGAGTTTTTTTTGAGCAGCAGGTGCACAACATACAGACGGAGACATGGTTTTCGCATTGTATGTTGATTGGATGGCGTGATTCAGCAGGTAGATAAGGAAAATAAGGAACAAAAACAGGAAACAAAAAGAGAAAATGAGTAATCAGGACAAGCAAAAAGGAAACTCTGAAAAATTTCACTAGAAAAAAAAACCCGTTGGGCTATCGGAGGGGGGGTGGGGGAGGTGTTATTTTATGGGAACTCCAGGAATAAAAAATGCTTCGAACCCAAAAGAGATTCGGAGATCCCCGAGGTAACACAGACAGTGCAGTTGTTATTTGCATTTCGGTTTGCAATGCAAATCTGGAGACAATTCACAAACACTTCTCAGGGTGGTTTTTTTATATTTCCAGGCATAGAAATAGATGTCAGTTTGCCACACGCCCACTCGGCCTCCTGAGGCCAACTGTGTCCACAAGGACACCTCTTCCTCAATCCCACCTCTTTTCCCACAGTTATCGAGGATAAAAAAACTGACATTCATGCTTTTGCCTGAGGAAATAAAAAAAAAATAGATATTCCACTACAACCACAAAGTAAATTACATGTGACATGACCAGGAAAATTAAAACAAAGCAATTAATCCACACATTTCTTTTCCTTTTGTCTTTACTTCTCCGAGGGTTAAAGGTAACAAACAAGGCTGGTGGAAGCCGAGTCTCTCAAGGTGAGGCCACCCAGGGTTATTTACCTTTGGAGAACACTTCTAGCTGGAAAATACCGAGTCAAAGGGCGCTCTGGCAACTGTTTGTGAGCCTGAGCTCAGTGTCACACCTAGGAAATATCTCCACGGGGACCTGCAGAGTGGCTGGGACGGGGACAGCTGCAGATTGGCAGGCAAGGTCACCTTGTGGCTGTCACCTGGACTTCCCGGCTGAGGAAACTCCATGGGAATGGCTGCTAGGAGGGTTGGAAGAACTGAAGAGCCCCCAGCTCTGCCCAGGGGATGAGGGAAGGCTGGAGCTGAGGAAGGCACACAGAGAAAGGGCCGTTCCCTGCGGGGGACACAGCTCTGGGAGGGAGGATCCAAGACCTGTTCTCCTCTCTGGTTATTCCCTGCTCCATGAGAGAGCTCCTGAGGAAGGAGAGGTGGGGTTGGCTCAGCCCATCCCCAGCCTTTATTTCCTGCTCTGCCCCACCTGGAATTCCAAAGGGAAAGAGAGGCTGGGCAGAGGCCACACCTGGGCTGTGCTCTATGAGTGAGGCACGCCCTGCTCCTCACCTCCAGCCCTGCACATTCACATCTCTGCATCAGCCTTTCAGCCGTTTTATTTCTACATTTTTCTAAAATCGGTTCTATTTTGGAACTATTGGTTCAAAACTGGATCAAACTGGATCTGTTGGTTCATTTTTCTACGCTGGCCCTCAATACCAGAAGTATTTAAATTAGGTGAAATTTCAGTTTAACAAAATATCCCAAAGCTGGTTCAAAGTGTGACTCTGCCAGGATAAAGAGGCCTTGTGCCACTTTGCAGGCAGCAAAGCAGTCCTGGCACTGCCAGGCAGATTTGGGAGCCCTGGGGACCCCCTTGCTGCCCTGTGGGTCAGGATGACCCACGTGCAGCCTCGCATGGGGCCAACCACACGGGGCAGGAGCAGCGGGCTGCACCCTTCTGCTTCTTTTCCATCCTCCGGATGGGAAGGGGAGAATCATAAAACCATGGAATGGTTTGGGTTGGAAGGGACCTTAAAGCTCCTCCCCTTCATGGGCAGGGACCTTCCACTGTCCCAGGCTGCTCCAAGCCCCGTCTGATGCTTTAGGTTTTAACTTCTATATTTCTCAAATCCTGCAGTGCCTGGTGTGTAACTCTGCAGCTCCATGTGGCCTGTGAGCTGCTGTTCTCTCATGCTGCTCAGACATAACAAACCTCTCTGGGTTTGCTCTCCAAGGACACTCCGACTGCCCCAGGCCCCAAAATGTGTAAACTAAAGCCTTGAGAGGAGGGGCAAACTTGGGGTAATTACATCGTTAACTGAAGTTATAATTGGACAATTAACCCTGATAAGCAAATGGACCAAACTTATAAAAGTGTGAAGAACCCGGGACCCAGGGTCCATCTTGGGTGGAGCCCTTGGCCTGCCCAGGGTGTGCCTTTGAAGGCCCTTCAAATAAATACCCACTTTTATTCTCTTATTCTTGTCTAGCCTCTGTTTTTAGCTGGCCACCCCAGGCATCACGTCCAACCTGGCTCTGAGGGCAGAAGGTTTTAGTGGCAATGGAGAGCCTGGTACAAGACCACATCCACCACTTGCTGCTGGCTGGAGTGGAACGAATTCCATGAGGGACATCCTGACAGCAGCCATTACCAACCCTGTTATCAACCCTGTTATCAACCCTGTTATCAGTGTGATCTCCAGGGCACCACTGCCAACACCCACTAACTAAGCAGGGATGCTCAGACCTGGGCATCACTGCCCCCTTCAAGCAACCTGAGCTGCTCAGGGTGCTGTGCACGCTGCCTTTGATCCCTGTCTGGGGTCCCTGTGGGAGGCTGATGGGGATGTGTGTGGCTTAAGGAATGTGTGCTGGTGGGGATGGGAGTGCTGCTGGGGAGAGATGAGACAGGAGCTGCATGAAAGAGGTGTTGGAGACCAAATCTAGAAAGCAAGTGGCAGGGGGTGACCCCTGGGCATTCCCTGAAGAGAAACGCGGGGAGGAGATGTGGTGGCTACACAGAAATCAGAGAATTGTTCAGGTTGGAAAACATCTCCGAGGTCATAGGGCCCAACCATTCCCTCAGCACTGCCAAGGCCACCATTAAATGCTGTCCCCAAGTGCCACAGCCACACGGCCTCTAAATCCCTGCAGGGACGGGGGCTCCACCTGTTCCGGTGCCTGACCATGAAGCAATTATTCCTAATATCCACCCTAAACTTCCTCTGGAGCAACTTGAGGCTTGCCTCCTCTTGCCTTGCTGCTTGTGACTTGGGAGACGAGATCAACCCCCACGAAGGGGAATGTTTGGAGAGAGCAGAGCTCAAAGAGTTCTGCAGACACAGCCAGAGGACCAAGAGCTCAGGGCTGGAGTGGCCCTGGGGACATCTGGTTTTTATATGAGAGGGGTTTGTGGTCAGCTCCACGTTGGACACTGCCAGGTGACCTCCTTTAGAAAATCCTGTCGAAGGACTGAATGGATCCAGCTCCTCATAAACCAAAAAACCTCTTCTTTCCCACCTGGGAGGAGAAGGGAAAGGCACTTGGGTGCCCTGCTGGAGTTTCAGGGGGAATTCACACTCCTCTGCAAAGGTTTTGATGCTGGAAATGTCTCCCAGCCCAACCTGATCCAATCCCTGGCTGGGCCATCCCGTGGGAGCCGGAGGGAGAAGCAATGTCCCATAGCTGAGCAGGGAAGGGGCAACACTGTGGCTGCTCCCTGCCTGCGAAACAGCTCCAAAAATGAGGATTTTAGCAGCACGTGGGCTTGGTGCTGAGAGGTAGAAACCTTCCTGAAGGAGAAGACACCAATCTGCAAGAGACCAGAGGCTCCCTTACCCCGTGAGAACTGTCAGTGCTGCTTCCTCCCAGGAAAAGTGGCCAGAGGAGGGGTGGAAAAGCTTCAGTCTGTTTGTGGCTGACTTGCAAACGTTTTCACAGATTTTCAAACCATGGCAAAAGTTTGGGTGCCCTTGGCAAGAAAACACATCCCACGGGAGAGGGAGTGGGGACAACAATCCACAGCACTCAGAGAGGCTGAGCTGAGTAACTTCAGCCTGGCTGAACTGAAAACAAAACCCTACAACACAGGATTCACCAGCAGATAAATGAACATCATTTGTACGGGGAGGAAAACCCGGGGACTTGTGCGTTATTTTGTACCAGGGAGGTCAAATGAAAATGCATTTTGTTAGAAACAGTCCCATGGTCTTCACCAGCACCTGCAAAGGAACGGGGGGAGCACAGTTCTCAGCACTCACAGAACAGAGCTACAGGCAAACCCCTGGGACCGAGGAGAAAAGTTATGGTCAGGTTTGAGTTCATCACACACTGATACATCATCAGCTACAACATGCACCAGGAGAGGAGAGGAGCACTTTATACTCTGGGTAATACCAGACTGTCAGGGATTGAGACAGGCATTTGCTGCCCTTATGGAAAAATCCTTCAGAATTTAATGCCAAGTCTGTCCACTTCGTGTGATATGCAGAATTGTTAGCAGGGAGATAGCAGCCCTTGTAGGGCTGGCCAGAAATCCTATGGGAAAGCTGTTTATGCATTGCCCCACAGAGCTGTTGTGACAGGAACATTCCCCCATCCACACTCCTCACCTCTTACCACCCTCACCCTGCCCCGTGACCCAGACTGGGCAGGAGCCCCGAGGGCCAGACATGTGCCCTGCAAAAAACCTCCCACATGAACACAGCAGAACCCCTTTGGTCCTTTCCCTCTCTAAATCCAGCAGGATTTTTCCATGAACAGGCAGAAAAGGCCTGGGGACAGAGTCGTTGGCTGCAGGAGAGAGGGAGCTGCTTGCTGGCAGAGTCACGAGCACCGCGGTTCCCGTCAGAGCCGTCCCTCTCTGGGGCGCACAGCTGTGCTCAGCTCCACGGAAAAGCAGAGCTCATGGAACAGGGTCGGCCAAGGCCACCGTGACTCCCAGAGGCAGCTCCAGGGAATAAGGCTGGTAGGGAGAAGGTTCAGTGTCTCGACAGGGCACAGCTTTGGTTAGAAATGAAGGAAATTGAGCAAACTGTACTTACCGCAATCTCGGTTACTAAAATATCAGTAATACTTCCCAACACTGTTACAAAATCAAAGACATTCCAGGCATCTCGGAAATAATTCTGCCAAACGAGAACACAAGGGGGATAGAGGGGTCCAGGGGTTATTTTCTCTTTGCCAGCACAGGTCGGGGTTTTTTTTTTGTTTGCTTGTTTTTAAATGCGCGCCACGAAACGCGAGGGTTTCGTCGAGAGAGGAAAGAGGTGGAAGGGAACGAGGGAGGCACCTACCAGCACACCAAAGGCAATGATCTTCAGCACACATTCCATGGAAAACATGGATGTGAACACAATGTTCAGGCATTTCAGCATTTCTTCGTACGCTTCGGGAGCATCATAGAACTAAAGGAGGATGGAAGGAAGGCTGTTAGTGAAAGATCCCTGATGGAGTAAAACCTTTCCCAGCTGATCTGCTCATTTTCAGTCAGGATTCCGTGCTCACTTTCAGCGAGATTTGGGGTTACAACACAATTATTCCTGTCTCTCTTGCCTCCATCCTATACTGAGGGGCAGCTGGAGTATCCCCAGGAGTGGTGACTGTTGCTGGGGGATGTTCCCTGGTAAGCACAGCACGGCCCAGGAGGGAGGAAGGGCATTTTCAAACCCAGAGGGGAAGTGGAGAGCTGTGTTTTGTTCCAGAGAACCCTAAGAATATGGGGACCCCTTGATTGTGAAGATATTCTGAGATAGGCAAGGATTAGGAGGGGACAGCATCCACACCGTGCATCCACCTGCATCTCTTCCCCCACTCCGGATCACATCCCAGGAGCCTGATGCTGTTCCAAAATTGGGAAATTTCACAGAATCACAGAATGTCCTGGGCTGGAAGAGACCTTAAAGCTCATCCAGTGCCACCCCTGCCATGGGCAGGGACACCTCCCACTGTCCCAGGGTGCTCCAAGCCCCGACCAACCTGGCCTTGGGCACTGCCAGGGATCCAGGGGCAGCCACAGCTGCTCTGGGCACCCTGTGCCAGGGCCTCCCCACCCTCCCAAGGAACAATTCCTTCCCAATATCCCATCTCTCCCTACTCTGTTTCAGTTTGAATTTGCCTGGCCTGACTGGGCTCTGAGCAGCCCCAAGACCCTGCTCTGCAGGAGAAAGCCCAGGCTGAGCTGGAGATCAGCACCTGCAGATCCCAGTTCCCACCCCACATTCACACACCAAAGGGGCTGAGCCCAACCACCACTCTGCAGGGAACCCCACCGGTGGGATCCCATCCCAGCCAAACCACCTCCCTCGGGGGGCCAAAGAATCCCACCAGGCACATGAGGAGAGGTGGCTGCTCCTGCTGAGCCCCCCCCAGCTCTCAGGGTGACAGTTTTTCCAGCCACCAGCCCGAAATTCCCGGATTCGGGAAGATCCCCCTCACCTTCATCATGAGGACGATGGTGTTGAGAGCGATCATGACCATGATAAAATACTCGAAGGGAGGGGACACCACGAATTTCCACATCTTGTACTGGAAGGATTGCTTGTTCTGAGGCATGTAGCGGGTCAGGGGCTTGGCACTTATGGCAAAGTCTATGCAGGCCCTCTACAAAACAAAAAGGGGATGAAGAGATGACAGGAAAAGGGCTGGAATTCTTTCTCCGTCGGGATGTGGTTGGGAGACTGAGCAGAGCATTTACACCACGTGAGTACTGATTGTTCCTGTAAAACGCACCACAGGCTCCCCAAATCCCGATCAATTTTCCTGGAGTATTTCCCCTGTAACATTCCTATGCCCCCTTGCAGTCCTACCACATTCCATTAGAGCCCAGCTCCTGTTAGGTCCTGATCCCTTCCCACTTTAAAAAACACTTCCAGTTCCTCCTGATGGGCAACTGCAGGAACCAGAGGATTGGTAAAGATTTCTCTGTGGTTTTCAAAAAGTATTGTGGAACTCAGGTGTGTCCACACACACAGCAACACCCAGACAGCTCAGAGTGTTTTGTAAAATGAGAACTGAATTTACCAATCAATTATCCACCAAAAGCACTGGGGGAACTCTCCAAGACCCCCTTCATTGGCTACTTCTGTTCACTTTACTATAAATATAAAACTACAATAAAAATCGGCTTCTACCCACAAGAGGTTTGGATTCTGGAGCGTTTTCTCGTCTTGGATTTATGTAAGAATTCCAAGTCTGAAATCACTTTCTGCTCAGTTGGAAAATAACAAAGCACCTCTAAATACTCTGCTTTATTTTGGACTTTTTGTTCATATAGACAAACAAGGAACTAATTAAGAATCGCTTAAAACTTCATCTCTTTTCATCAAGAATCAGGTTCCAGTTTCAAAATACATGAAAAGAGATGGTTCTTCCCACAAGAGGTTGTTGAGGCTGTGGGACCCTGGACAAAAGATGCTGCAGATGATAAAAATCTGCATGGATTGAGAAGGAAACTGGATACACCCATGGAAGGAAGATACACAGATGCCAGAATCTAAAGAAAAACCAGCTCAGGAGGTCCCTGAGTGGAAAACAATGGTATTTCTGGGGGCATTAAGGGAAAACCTCACAGCTTCTTACCCTGGTCTTACACTCTCCCCAAGGCATCTCCTTTTGGCTGCAGCCAGGAGGAAAACTCCCAGCCAGGCACGAAACCAGCCTGTGGAGAGGGGTTTTCCTCTGGGCAGCCACAGCAGCTGTAGCTCAGTTTGGTTTCTGAGGCCTGGCCTCAAGGTTTGTCTCCTTCCACACCTCCGCACTCGAGCAAACACAAAATCATGGAATGGTTTGGGCTGGAAGGGACCTCAGAGATCACCCAGTGCCACCCCTGCCATGGGCAGGGACACCTCCCGCTGTCCCAGGATGCTCCAAGCCCCGTCCAGCCTGGCCCTGGACACTGCCAGGGATCCAGGGGCAGCCACAGCTGCTCTGGGCACCCTGTGCCAGGGCAGATCCATGGTCACTTTGGCGGGGTCCAGGGGGACGGGTGACAGCAGTTCCTTACGGGAAGCACTTGGGGGGCTCTCCCTGGTTTTATTTTTATGCAGAAGCTGAAACAGCCGCTCATTTCTATGGTCCCTACACCACACACCCTCCAGTGACCACTGCTCTCCAGCCCCCCAGCACAGGGGGGACGAGGCGTGGCCTTCCACCAGTATCCAGGTGCTCTGAGCCCCTGGGACACCAACTCTGGAGTCACAAGAGGTGGGTACCTCGTTTTTCTCGAGGCTGCACTCTGACATCACTTTATCTCCTTGCTCCTGGAAGGTGATGATGATTAACGCCACAAAGATGTTGACAAAGAAAAAAGGGAAGACAACAAAATACACCACGTAAAAGATGGACATTTCCATTCGGTAGCCAGGGCTGGGCCCCTGTTCCTCGTAGGTGGCATCCACCGAGTGCTTCAGCACACTGCAAGCAAATGCAAAGAGAGAGGAAAGGTCAACACAACCCCTGGGAAGCACCAAGGACCCCCTGAGAATCACTCCCTGGCCTTCCCTCACGTGCAGGGTTTTCCACATATGCTCAGGAAAAACTTGCTCCGGTCCTCTTCCAGGAGAAGTTTTCCTTGAGGATATTTTTAGGGAAACCCTTTGTTCTCACCATTGTGCAGAATGGTGGAGATTCACTGTGTCCAGATCCACTGATCCCCCCTGGCCAAGGGGAGAGGATCCAGCTGGATCTGGCTTCTCTGGTCAACAGGGATGGAGTAAAAGTGGGAAGAGAGAGGTATTGATGACATCCAAGTAGGGGAACACAGTGAGGGACTGGAAAAGGGAGGCTGATGCTGCTTTAGTCTTTATTTTATGGAAGAGTTGAACGCGGAGGCGGAGGAGCCCTGGCCACACACGGCCCTCCACAAGTGCCAGCAGCAACGTGTGCCAAAATAAAGTCATGTGCTGAGCAGGAAATGTCATTTGGGGACCGTCACGCCCAGCAGACTTCCAGCAGAGCTCACAACACCTTTCCCCCTTTGTTTTCTCACATTTCCGTTCTCAGTTTTACCCCTGAGAAAGCTGTGTGAGTCCAGAAGCCTGAAGCAAGAACGGAAAACTTTCTGAGCATCCCTGTGCAAGGACAACGCAGAGCTCTGCCTGCTGGCTCACCCAATCATCACACAAAACTCAGCTGATAAAAGACTTTGCTCATTTCCCGGGTCACCTGCTGTCCCTCAGAGCTTTGGGGACCTGCTTCACCTGCACCATCAGCCCCTGCCAGTGCCATGTACTCACGTTGGCCACCCTTCCCCTGTGGACACGGTGAAGAGTGTGAGCAGAGCCCAGAGCACGTTGTCATAGTGGAACTCGTATTTTTTCCATTCCCTGGGCTGTGCCTCCACCTCATTTTTTTCATAATCCAGGTACTGACCCCTAGGAGAAAGAGATTCAGAGCCAGTGAGAGAATGAAAGCAGGTCAGGCATTTCTTAGGAGTGCTGGAAAGCCCCAGCAGCAGAGTCTGGACTGTGCTGTGGATTACAAAGAGACTCCCTCTAAGTCTGTGACAGAAGTAAAGGCCAATTTTTGAGCCACTTTTAGCCATGAGAACTGGACCTGAGGACTAAAAATGAAAGAAATTTTAATCAGGGCATTCACTCATTCATTAGGCAAAGCCAGCCATTAACACCAAGCCGGCCCCAAACTTGTCTGACCCCACAGAAAACCTCTGCTTGATGGGGAGACATCTCTGGCTCCTGCTCCAGGGCTGGATCTAAGTCCTAAATGTGTCCTGCTTTTAGGGGCCTGGGATATGGAGAACCCTCTCCAACCTCCCCTCTTCTGTAACTTCACATCCCTTCCCATAATTTATCTGCATTTTTTCCAAGGAAGAGCTGCAGTGACAGCCCCTGGGAGCCAGCAGGGACGTGCCCTGCACGTGCCAGGCAGCAGGAGAGGGATGGGCAGAGCAGGACAGTGCTGAGGAGGTGCTTTGGGTGCCAAGAAAAAAGCTGATGAGATGCACATTGTGGAGTAACACTCCTCGGCAGCCTGCTGGGAAGGGCAAAGCATGACAGGGCTTTTAAAACATTCAGATCCTGTCCCTCTCCTCACTAATTAGTAGCTCTTTAACGTCCCACGCTCCTGATTATTTATTCAGTGTGTTTTCCTAATTCATGGGAGCTCTAAGAATCGAGGCAACAGGTGGAAAGAGGAGTCATACTATCAAAAACCCTTCTCTTAAAAATCACACCCAGCTTTCCCAGGAAAGAAGCTGTCTCCCCTGTATCCAGAAGATCAGAGCCAGGAATGACACAGCTGTTAGAGAAAAACAAGGGAAAATTCACCTCCAGGGTAGCTGTGCTGAATTACTGCTCTCATTTACAGGAGACTCTTCCCACTCAGCAAATCCCTGACTTTGGGCCAGAGCTGCAGGAAGCTGCTCCCTGCCACATTCCCTGCTCCCAGCCCTACCTGCAGTCCTTCTCCAGCTCCTTGGACTCGTCCGTGCAGTAGAAGAAGCGGCCCTTGAAGAGCTGCACGGCGATGACGGCGAAGATGAACATGAAGAGCATGTACACGATGAGGATGTTGAGGACGTTCTTCAGGGAGTTCACCACGCAGTCAAAGACGGCCTGGGCGTGGAGGGGAGCAAGGTCAAGGGGTGGGGAGAAAGGAAAAGTTCATCCAAAATCTTGGCATCCACCATTTAACCACGCTCGTGGGATCACAGAAGGGTTTGGGTTGGAAAAGACCTTAAAGATCATCCCATTCCCACCTTCCACCATCCCATGTTCTTCCAAGCCCTGTCCAACCTGGCCTTGGGCACTGCCAGGGATCCAGGGGCAGCCACAGCTTCTCTGGGCACCCTGTGCCAGGGCCTGCCCACCCTCATGAGGAAGAATTCCCTCTCAATATCCCATCTAACTCTCTCTCATTTGGGACTCATTCCCCATCCCACAACCCACGGATATTCCATGGATTTTCCCTTCGCAAAGCTGGGCGAAACAACTCCAGCTTCCCTCATCTCCTGCTTTATCCACAACTCTGGCTGTGCCACTGGATTTTCTGATGCTGCTCATAACATGTACAAAGACAATCACAGCTTGTCAAGACAATATTAGTCCTGAGCAAACATTTCACCATAAAATGGAGATTATTCTGATTTTACTTCCAGTGGATACATAAAAGCTGTTGGAATAACAAGGAAAAAATACCAGAAACAAAACAACCAAATGCTTTGAATAAATATTTTTCTGAAGAGCTGCCTGTCAAAATGAGGTGTGACTGATGTGCTCCCCTGAACTCCCTGCAAAGAACTCCTCAAACCCATTTCTTATGCGGGTATGAGGCCCTGATTCATTACAAGTAATTTGTGGTTTAATTTTAGTCAGAAGTTTGTCATAATAGCAGAAATTGAGCAGTCCCTGCCCAAGCACAGGGCTTGTACAATCATGCTCCTGTTCCTCTGAATGGAAGTGAATCATTCACAGAATTCATGGAATCACAGTCCTTAGGCAGCCATGGAATCCTGACAGAAATCTCTGTGATCAGCCCAGAAATCCCCATGGAAATCTCTCTGATCAGCCCTGGAATCCTGACGGAGATCTCGCTGATCAGTCCAGGAATCCTGATGGAAATCCCTGTGATCAGCCCAGAAACCCCCATGGAAATCTCTCAGATGAACCCAGAAACCCTGATGGAAATCTCTCTGATCAGTCCTGAAATCCTGATGGAAATCCCTGTGATCCACCCAGGAATCCTGATGGAAATCTCCCAGATCAGCTCAGAAACCGTGATGGAAATCTCTCTCTCATCAACCCTGAAATCCTGATGGAAATCTCTCAGATGAACCCTGAAATCCTGATGGAAATCTCTCAGATGAACCCAGGAATCCTGATGGAAATCTCTCTCTGACCAACCCAGAAATCCCACAGGAAATTTCCACATGGTTCAACATCAATGTTCCTTTTCTTTTCAGATAAATGTCGTGTGCATAAAACCAAAATTATTTAAGCCTGAACGGTGGGCTCAGACAAAAGCGAATCTACAGAGCAGCTGACCCTTATTTTGACGTGAAAACAGGAACTGTCAAACACATTTTCACTGCTCCAAAACATCCACTGCTTTTTCCCCATCAACAGCATCAAAATGCACTGAAGAGTCCCCAAACCTCAGAAATTACTGAATTTTGTTAACTCCTTCCATACTCTCTTTGCAGGGCCTGGCTGGACCGCAGATTTTTGATGCTGGATGAGTAATCACAGGCCATTAAACTGATTTTATTTTTTGGATCAGTGTTCTAGGGGT
The DNA here is from genome assembly GCA_013397975.1 of Machaerirhynchus nigripectus. Taxonomy (NCBI): domain Eukaryota; kingdom Metazoa; phylum Chordata; class Aves; order Passeriformes; family Dicruridae; genus Machaerirhynchus; species Machaerirhynchus nigripectus. The sequence goes on along the minus strand of VZRQ01005226.1, from coordinate 389,908 downwards.
GAAAAGAACTCGACTACGGGTTCTTTAATAGAAAGATGAATAAATGAAAGCTCCTCCCACAGCCACGACAAATCCCTTTGGAGAGCCGTGTGGAAAACCTTGGAATATTCACGTGAAATTCTCCACGGAAACCCAAACCTTCCCAACCCCATTTTCTCCTGGATCACTTCGAAGACCATCCCCCTTACGAACTGCAATTTAATTTATTTGTGGGTTTTTTTCCTAGTTGTAGAGGTTTTATTTTCACGTGGATTCACAAGAATCCCTACAATTACCCCCACGGTGTTTGCAGAAGCACTCGAGTGTTTGCCATTTGCTCCACATCTGCCCAGCTGTTTGTGCCCGTCCGGCACAGGGATTCATCACAACGAAATAAAAGCAGAAACAACTTGGGTTTGGTGGAGCCCACCAGCTCCCGCTCAGAAACCCCCAGAGAAGGAAGATTTGGGGTTTTTTCCTGACCTTTAGTTTTGGCAGCCGTTTTATGGTCTTCAGAGGCCGGAGCACCCGCAGGACTCGCAGGGACTTGATGGTGTTGATGTCCTTGCCTTTGGTTCCTCTGCAAGGGAGAAAAGGGCACAAGAACAACAGAGGGAACCGTTTGCTCCTCAGGTCACTCCCCGGGGTATTTCTGGGTATCCCGGGTAACTCTGGTGGTGGAATTGGTTGGGTTTGGGGGTTTTTTTGTGTCCATCCTCAGCAGGGCTGCAGGCAGGATGACCCAGCCTCGCCCGGGATGGATCCGGCAGCACGAGGAGAAGGCTGGGCTGGGACAGGGTCCTGGCAGGGCTCAGCCACAGCGTGTCCAGGCTTTGTCACCTCCCAGCCTCTCGCCAGGACCTGGGGCCCTTCCTGCCCCGACTCCACACCGCACAACGCTCCCAGGCAGGGCAGCAGCAGCGGGACAGGAGGCCCAGCTCCTCCATCCCATTCCCGGCAGGAGAAGGCACAAAGCCACACGTGGCTCTTCTCCCTCCCAGCTGGATGAGGCGGGGGCTGTTTCTCCGTGCACTTGTCTGGCAGGAACACTGCTCCAAGAGGGTTTGGGAGCCTTCCTGGTGAGGGACAGAGCTCTCCCAGGGGTCAGAGCCTGTTCCCTCATCCCTGAGTGTCCCGTGGAGGACATGCCACCGATCCCATGCAGGAACATGTAATATGGCAATATATTACATGCCTGGAGCAGTGCTGGGACAACTCCCCACTCAGGCATGCAGGTGCTGTCAGTCACATTTGGGGTTTAGGTTTGGTTAAAACCGAGTGCAAGGCCCGAGAACGTTCCTCTCATTGACAATAAGAGGGGTTTTAGGGGGGAAGGACAGAGTTCCTTTCCTCGTGCACTTCCAGAATGAATGAACAAAAGGAGACAACAGGTACGTCTGCTTCCAACCCCACGGCAAAACAACAACATTCCCTTCGTTTCATATGAAGTGGAAAATGGGATGGAAATCTGGAGTTTTCATCATGGCTGGAGGTTCGGGGCTGGGGCTGCACTGAGGGAACACAGGGGTGAATGGGGAATGTGTGGGACAGATGCTGGTAACTCCTGTCCTGTGCTCTCCCCTGGCTGCTGAACATTCCTCTTCTCCAGGAGGGAAATAATGGAAGGACGAGAGACCCAAGAGACCCACGGAGGTTTGTGAAGGGCTGCAGAGCTTCCCCCACCCTGCCCTACAGCCCGTGCTGAGGGAGGAGCACCAAGGGTGGGGGAAACCACCTGGCTTTGTGGCTGGCTGACCCTGCTCAGCCCTGGGAAGGGTCTTTTTGGAAACCCAGCCGCTTCCAAAGGACTTGAGAACTCACAACTAACGCTGGACTGGAATCTACAACCCAAACCCACATTCCTGCCTCACCTCCAGCGCCTTTCCCCCAGCACCAGGCACTGCAGTTTTTTGGAAATGCAGTAAAAGGGAGACACAGGAATTTTCGGAGGCTTGGTTGCATCCCAGGGATGTGTAACTTGAGGAGAATTCCCTTTCCACAAGATTTAGAAGTGGAGGAGAGGGGGAACACGATGGACAGGTCCCTGACCTCTCCCTCTCTCATCCTTCAGGGCCGTTTTAGGGCCATTCTAATCCAACCCAGCTGGACCCTGACCACTGGCATGGCCCTAAATCCTGGCTGGATTTACTCCCAGAGCTACAGGACTGATCTAAAGCCACAAAATAACTATTAAATATGTTTTAAAAAAAATTTTGATTCTCATTGGAGACCTTTGATCTGCTCTAGATGAAGCAGGCACTGCCAGCAGAGCTTTTACTGCCTGTCTTGTCAGGTTTTAGCAGAGCTGAAAGTCTGGCCTAGGCTTGGCTTTGTGGATTTGCTTTCAGCTGCCATGGTCACCTCGGTGACACCAGAGGCACCAGCTGAGCTGGAGCTCCCCCAGTTCCCAGGCTGACCCTCAGCAGTGCCCTGGCTGCAGGACAGGCTGTCCAGCCTCTCCAGGAGGATGGGAATGGCAGGAGGGAAGCAAACGGGGGAACGGGTCACAGATGGGGAGATGCCACAGGAGATCCCTCCTGTCCCCAGGGCTGGTGGCCACCCCATCCCCTGGGCCTCCCCCTCTGCAAGGCCAAGCAAATCCCTTCCCCTGCTCCGTGTCTCCCAGCTGAGGGAAGCCAGGGAAGCGGTGGGAGCTGGGGAAGGCAGGGCTGAGGCAGGAGGGAGGGTGAGATTCTTTGGGGCCATGTGGTGGGGGCAGCAGGACAGGAAAGGGGGGTGGGACGCGGGGACACCGTGCCCGGAGCGTCGCTGCTCTGCACAGCAGCACTCCCAGCCCAGGAAAGCCCAGCTCAGCAAAGCCCAGCTCTGCTCTCCTGGGCTCACCCAGAACCCCAGAACATTCCCAGCAGACCTGGACACAGACGCTGCTGCTGAGCCAATTAACAGCTGCACTAATGAGGCCTGGTGCAAATGAGAACAGAAACATTTCCCTGCTCTGCTCTCCCAGGGCGGGCTCCACGCCTGAAGCAAGAATTCCTGTGGATTTAATACTTCCAAGAAGGTTAAAGAGACATGGGGCAGGGCAAATCCTTGCTCCTGCTTTTCCCTGGGACGGGACGGGCGCACGGAGAGCTCGGAGCTGGAGAGCAGACAGCTCCAGTCACACGGAATTCCTTCTGCCTCAGCAGAGGACACTAAGAAGGGCTGACTGATTTTTTTTTCCCCCATTCAGGCACTTAAGCAAATAAAGAGCATGAGCCAATTAAATCTTAATGGGATTTATGCTCTGAGCCATATAGAGAATCCTGAGGGGGGAAAAAAAATTCCCATTTCTTGTCACAGTCAGGTCCCTGCTATAGGAAAAGCTTTTCCTGGTACTCTGACCCAGAGTGATGCAAATTGCATTTTAATCAAAAGGATCCTCTGCCCATCAAATAAAACCCTAAGGGCTGGGTTTGGGTGTTTTTCTGCCCTTTCTGCCAATATTGGGGTTTCTTCACTGCTTCCATACAAAGCCAGATGTCCTAGAAAATAAAAGGTCCAGATGGAACAGGGAGTCGGTCAAAAGGTGTATCCAAGCACACATCTGACCTGGATATTCCTCTCGACAAAAAGGAATGGCCGGGCAAGGACGAGATTTTAATTGACTGCAGAACAACAACTGCAACATTCAGGAGAGCTGAATCTTGAATTAGAGCAACAGAGGAGCACAGGATAAAGGCAGACAGCACAAAAAAAAGGAAAAAAAAGAGAATACCACCAAAAAAAAATTGCATTAGATCAGTTTTGGGTGCATTAGGCCGGCGCTGTTTTGTTGTTATTTTCCGTGTCAGTTTGCTGCCTGTTTATTTCAAACACCAGGAAGATTTTAAAAGGGCTTTGCAGAGCCTTTTCTCCCTTTAATAAATAAAGGAGCCTTTAAAAATTTAGTGGTTCTTTCAGATGGAAGCTGCTTGTTGCCAGCAGCTCTGATTCCAGGTGACAGGGACCTCTCAGAGCCATCAAAAATTCAGGGTAAAGTGGAGCCTGTGATTGCCTGGAATCCTCCTGGCAGAGTGAATTCCACCCTGGAAGAGTAAATGAGGTCACCCCACCCTGCCCAAGCACAAAGCCACCCTCGTCCTGCCCTAAATGCTCTGCTTTCCTCGAGAGAAGAAAGACTCCAGTGCCAAATTTCCTGGACCACATCAAAGCCTTTTCTTGGCATTCTTCTCCTCATGTGGAGGATCCCCCTGGAGCTCCTGGAATGTGGGGACAGAGGACACAGCCCTGCCTCCCATCCTGCCCCTGCACTGACAGCAAAACTGCCACTTGCAGAGGGTTAAATACCATTTTGGGACCTCCTTCTTCACAAATTCCCTCTGCAAAAAGCTCCCTGAGCTCTGTTTTCGTGTCAGAGACTTTCCCCCAGTATCAGAGCCTGGATCCCAGCTGGGTCCCATTGCCCACATGGCACTAAATTAGTCCTGGAGCTTCCAGCTTTGGAGGTGAAATCCTCTAAAAGAGACCAAAGTTCCTCCTTTAAACCTGGTTATTCAGATTTCCACGGACTGTAACTCACCCCTCGGTGCCCACTGAGTCAGCCCCTCGAACCCTTTTGGTACAGATATATCTCCATGTGTTTTTTGACTCTCTGACTTGGATTTTTCACTCTGTTCCTATCTCTGCTGAAGGAAGATCAGGATGGATGAGGAGAGAGGGAGAATATTCAGTGGGTGATGGGAATAAAGGGACGGAGGAGTCGATGCGATGGGTGGAACATGGCTGGGTCGTTCCCACAGTGGCAAAGTGTGTGGACACAGGTTGGACAGGCAAAAACAGAGCAGCAAGAGACAGGAAGAACGTATTACCCCATGAAACTCCTAGAGAGAGATTCCAGCAAGGAGAAGACAAAGAAAGAGCAGAGTCAATGACAAACAGAAACATCAGAGAGATCCCCCAGCCCCTGGCCCGCTCCCACCGACTCGACAGGATGAACCAGCAGGGAAGGGTTTTCTGGACAGCAGAAATCCCACATTCCCTGCTGGATCCACTGGGAAAAACACCTCCAAATCTCTCTTCTCTCCCACTTTGGGAGGGATAACCTCGATTATTTGTGTTTTTCCAAGAGCATCTCGAAATTCTGGGCATCTCAGCCACCTTTCCTCTGTTCCAGAATTTTCCAGGCCAAATCTCTGCTGCTCTTCATCATCAGCTGTTCCTCCCAAGTACCTTTTGCACCTGGGGCAGGAGAGATTTTGGGGACAAGTTTCCATGGGATTTTTGTTTGCTTCGATCTCCCCGAGGACTCAAAACGTGTCCGGGTGTTAGTGGCGTGTTTATCTCCAGAAAAATAAAGGGATTTCTCTTTGAAATGCTCTGCTAAATGGAAAACATTCGTTTATTATAATCACCATCATATTATTATTGTTCCTAGCATCACCCCGGGGGTGCTGTTTTAAGTTTATTGTTTGATTTTTCCAACCCCAGCCGAGCACAGAGCTGCTCCTCAAGAGCTGCCGGCAGAAGGAACACCCAGAGCTGCTTTGAGAGCCAGGTTTTATCAGGCTTGGAGCAGAGACTGATACCATCTCAAATGCTAAAATTAACACAGGCTGCTGCAGTATTCCAGATGGGAGCGTTTCAGGGAGCTCTGTTATTCCCAGGTTTTTAGGGACGGGTTAATTCAGCCACAAGCTGGTTCACATCACCCTCAGTGGGCAGCCAGGAGGCCAAAACCACGAAGGAAAGCCCACCCTGCACGTGGCAGCCGTGGGTTCTGGCAAACCAAGGGGTGGCAGCCACGTTAAACCCCGTTTTTAGTGCCACCGAGGAGGGTGACAGGGCCGTGGGATTTGCTGGAAAAATCCACCTGACTGAACAACAAGGAGTCTCCAAAAGCTCCTTTTCGGGATTATCAGCGTTCAGCTGGCTCTGTGTGTGCATCTGGTTTCACCAAACCAGGAGCTGGGCCCAAGTCATGACCATCCACCCTGTTAGGATTCAGAACTGGGACAGAGAGAATTAATTTCCCAGGAATGACTGATTTCCCAGCTTTTGGGCCACACCAGGGAGGCTGCAGGCATTCCCTGGACTGGATGTTGCCTCCTGAAACGGGGATGCGGAGCAGGGCTTAGGGAAAGCAGAAAAATCACAGAAGACATTCAGATTTCCCCAAGCCTTACAAATAAGCTTGCCTGACTTTAATCTGGGAGGCAGCAACTAGGCTGGGTTTGTGCAGCCCCTGGCTGTAAAACCCTGCTCAAGACTCACTCACAGTGGAAAATAAAAGCAGCTTGGGGCACCTATTACAAAGCACAGGCAGGGGATGTAGGAGCAATTTATTTAGACACTGATGAGGTGCTGTTAGATATTCATGGCCCAACGTGAGCAAGAGAAGAAAACCTGAGCATGAAAAGGCTCTGAAAGATTTAAAATGATTCATTTTAATCTGTAACTCGAGCAAGGAAAACCTCCTTCAAAAGCAACTCGTGTTCAAAGAGAAGATGTTTTAAAGGCAGAGCCTGAGGTTTGTTCTCACAGCACAGGGAGCTGCTCTGAAGGGCTCCCAAAATGCCCCTTGGAAGTTTGAATTCCTGATGGAAAAGGGAAATTCTCACGGAATCCCAGACTTTGGGTCATGTTGGTTTTTTGTGATTATTTTACTTCTCCACCTCTCTTCAATCCAAAGGAGCTCTGTTAAATTCTGATGTTGCTAAATGGGGTTTTTTAAGTTAAATTTTTGCTTAACCCAGTCTGGCTTAAGTCAGTCTAGTTCTGAAAGATGTTCCATGGATATTTTTCATGTGCTGGGAAACAGAACCCCACACATGTCTAGTCAAGCTTAAAAAGCAGCTCGGTTTTGGATGTTAAATTTTAGGTTCACAGGACATCCACCGAGACAGTTTTGCTGATGACAGAGCACTGAGCTCCTCCAAAAAACTGATTTTTAATGAGGCACAAAATGTTTAAAGAGGGGAGGGCAGCATCCCTTTGAAAAAATTATGTTGGATATGATTTTCTCCAAGACTTAACTAATTTGGTGAAGGATCAGGCACAGCCCAGATTTCAGTATCCCCCAAAACCACACCTAAAATACCAACCCTGTCCATCCACTCCTCAGCCGCTTTAGCTCGCAGGGTTTCTTTGCATTGAGCACTTGCACTGAAGGAAAGCAGATCTCAAATACAAATCTCACAGCCTGAACACGACCGGAATTTTGAAAACTAAAAATTCCTGAGGAATATTTTACCAGAAAGGCAACATTTTGTGCTCTTTTTTTTTTTTTGTGCAGAGCCCAGGGAGGAGCAGGGATTTGGCTCTGCTTAAAAACTGCTGCCAATTTCAAGCAGCCCAGCCACGCTCGGCGGCTCCCTGACAAAGGTGGGTGCTTTCCTCATTAGCGAGTGAAACGCTGCTAATTCTCATTAGCAAATGAAACAATTTCCTCTCCTCTAATCATGGTGTCGACAAAACAGGTGAGTTCAGCTGGGCACGGGCTGCTGAACGCTCCCAGAATTGCTCAGGGCTAATTTAGCAGAAGATTAAAGTGGTCGAGCCCTGCTGCCTGTTTCCAGCTCATCTCCTATTGCTTCTCAGCAAAGCATTTGCAAACAATTCCCGTGCCTCAGAACGAGAGGGAAATTTCTTTCCATTCCCCAGCTCTGCTCCTGAAGGTTGGAAGAAGCTGCGTTGCTCTTCCTGTGGTTGTTTCCAAGAAAAAAAAGCTCAAATGAGAAGCTAATCTTAAATTTTAAAGAGTTATTTCTCTGTCTTTGTTGCTCAAAATCCTCCATGATATTAAAGAAGAAAGTGGGGTATTATTTAAAGTCATAAATACAGAGCTGGGTTTGAGGGAGGGAGAAATAAATGTGGAAATACAAGCTCCTGAATGAGAGAGGAGAGAAAATGAGAGGAAAAGCAAAGGTTTGTGAACCAGAAATATTCACAGCTCTGGAAATAAGGGTTTGCCAAGAGTTCACGGGGTTATCAGCCATCCCTTCAACAGTTCTTCCATAGTGACAGCAATTCCTACAGTCACTGCCTGGACACACTGGACTGCCACGAAGTGTTACAGCGAGTTCCTGGAAAGGACTTGGCCAAAGAGTCACAAAAATCTTGGCTTCGTGTTCGAATGAGCAGTGAGTGGACTCAGCCTAAAGCTGGGAGGATTTTCAAGAGGTTCCACGACACAAATTGAGTTGGGTTTATTGTTTCCTTCCCCCCCTCCCCGGTAAAAGGGCAGGAACCGAACATTTCACAGAGAAATGGAGCCACAAACATCACAGGTCCTGCCCCCTCTGTCACTCATTCCCTGGAATCTGGGAGGAGAAGGAAAAGGAACTTACGAGAAGGCGAAAGCCACCAAGGCCCCACTGACCACAATGAAGTCCAGGATATTCCACAGGTCACGGAAGTAGGAGCCGGGGTGGAGCAGCAGCCCCAAGTCAATCATCTGCAGGGAAAACCCAGGAAAAGGAAGAGTTTTAATCAAACATGGCCCAAATCCACCCTGCCGAGGGGCAGGAGAAGGTTCTGGAGCAAAGTACCCTTCACAAACTGCCAAGGTCCTCGGCCAAGCTGCTCCTCTCAAACAGGCAGGAAAACTGTCCCAAAAATGAAGCTCAGATCAATCAACCACAACCAAAAGCTGTTGAAACAAGAGCCCTCACTGCTCCCTAGGATTCCTTCCACACGAGTGCATCAATCCTGGTTTTATTCTGCATCTCTTTTGCACCTTGCTCGGACAGGAAAACCCAACTCCTGCCTTATCCCAACACTGAATCCTGACTTTATGGCATTGTGCTCTCTGGGAGGTTACTGCCCCACAGTCCTGGCAAAACCTGTCACCCTGCTGAGCAAAAAGATAAATTCTCAGCTTTTTGGAACGTGACAAACCAAGAATCAGCTGTCATTAATATTCCTGCTCAGAGCCAAAGGAAAAGGGAAGGATCGGGAGTATCTTGGGAAGGTCTGGCAGCTCCTGTGTCTTCCCAGTTCTTATCCTCTTACACAGCTCCTAAAGACATCCTGATTTTCCTCCATAAAATATGAGATTAAGCAAACCAGGAGAGCTGCTGCATCTGATTTTAGAAGCTGTTCCCAACTTCAAGCTCTGCACCCTTCCCACCACCATCCTGCTCCACCCTTTCTCCAGCTTCTCACAAATAAATCTGAAGGAGGAGATGACTCTCTCTGCTTGGAAAAGTTCTTACCTTGATCACCATCTCAAAGGTGAAGACTCCTGTGAATATATAATCCAGGTATTTCAGAGCCTAAATGGGAGAGGGAAATGTGTGTTAGGGAGGGCCACACACTGCAATAACCTGCACAGGAGCAAGGTTCAACATCTCATGTAGCATTCTGCCCATCATCTAGGTGGACAAAAATCATCTGGTGGGAAAGCTTTCAGATGATTTAGGCACACACCTCAGTCACCTGATTTAAAGCAGCATTTCCCCAGTCCTTGCCAGGTCTAACAAGGCAAGAGGGGTATTTCAAAAGGAAATGTCTGAACATCCTTTGCTAAAGAGTTTATCCAGCAGCCTCTCCCACTGCGGGATGGGCTGTCAGCTTTGCAGCTCCTCCACCAAAGCCACATCAGCCACACAACTGCCGAGTTCTCAAACCCAGAGGTGGCTGAAGCAGCAGGAGGGGACAGGAACTGAGAGCATTTGGATAGTGGAACAAAGATCTTTGGGGTGTGTTCTCAAAGACAGCTTTCACTTTGTGCTGCCAGCGCAGCGCGCTGCCCTGTGGAGATGGGAACGGGAGAAGAAAAGCCCCTGAATTCTGGGAGTTCTGGGAATTCTGGGAATTCTGGGAATTCTGGGAATTCTGGGTGGCACTCACGTCATTCCTGGGAGACTCAGCTTGGACAGGGTCCTCTGCAGCCAGGGCAATGCTGCTGAGGGCGATGACAATCAGGATCACCATCTCGAAGTAGCGCAGGTTGACAATGTAGTGGAACAGGCGCCGGATCCTGCAGGAACAGGAGCACAGGGATGTGAGGGGTGGAAAACGGCCACAAATCCAGCAGGAACAGCACCTGTGGCATTCCTGCTGTAATAATGGGAAGAAAATAAAAACCAGGCTTTAAATTCGGGTTTGCAGCAGATTTAAGTAAGGGAGTTCAGCATCTCTGCACTGCTCTCTACCCTCTCTGCACAGCAACAGCATCTACTCATCTCTTTATCTATTTATCTCTCTCCCTATCTATTTATCTATTTATCTCTCCCCATCTATTTATCTCTCTATTTATCTCCCTATTTATCTCTCTACCCATCTGTCAAAAGAGCACTGAGAGCTTTCAAGCATCCACACTCAACTCCACAAATTACATTTACGGCACTCCCCCATCCTTCTCCCTCTGAACTCCCAGGCTGACGCCCTGTGAGTTCAAAACAAGGCTTGAAATCCTTTTTAATGTCAACTAATCCCTTTAAAATGCTGAGACTCAGCTGGATCTGCCTTTGCGGCTCTGAGTGCTCTTCCCACCAATCCCTCTCTGCCTGCACCTCACTCCAAGTCACACTTTACAGCACAAATACTTGACAGGAGCAGATTTGATTACTTCCCCCTAATCTTTTTATTCACCAATTGCGACCAAGGAAAGTGGTAAATGCTCCCATCTCGAAGCGATCCAAAACTCTTCACAAATTGCAGCTAATAATTCCTTCTGACCACAATTCCCAAATCCTGAACTGCACGCAGAGCTCTGCATTTGCACCACGTTCGTCAGCTCAGTGAAGGACTTAGCCTGAAAATCAAATTATAGATTTAACTCGCCAACAACTTTGTTATCTGAGAATGTATTTCAGCTCCTCTATCCCATTTTCTCTAAGCAAATGTCTGAACAGTGAGAATTAAAGTCTATTTTTCACGTCTACTTATATATTCCTTTTCTTTGGCTTGCTAATGGATTCAGAGCGGAAAAGAGCCACAAATACCAGGGAAGCAAATCTGATAGATAATAACCTGGAGAAAAGTGCTCTTGTGGATCCCTTAACTCCAGTTTTCAGCGTGGCAGGAGAAGATGATCCTCTCTGTGCTCCGTGGAGCCACGCAAGCGAAAGGCAATGTTCCCAAAAACATCTGTAGCCGTAACTCCCGCATCAAACTCAATTCATCAGAGCAACAACAAGCCCCTATTTTTAGCTCCTCGCCATTCATAACCAGCAGGGAGATGTGGGAGCATTTGTGAACTGCCAGTGGGGCTTGAGAAATCGCTTCCCAGCCCTGCGTGCTCCAAGGGGGTGGGGGCACTTGGAGAAAAATAAGGGAACTCGTTTCTGCTTCCCTGAGCTCTTTTCCCCTCTGGCAGCAGCCGGGTCGTGGATCCCCAGCAGGGCTTGGAAGGGAGATGGGAAAAGCTTCCTACCCCAGCGAGCAGAAAGAGCTCTCTGGAGGAGCTGCTCCCACCAGGACACCTGGGGGGATGCAGCTGGCTCTGCATCTCGCCCAGAGGAGGAAAAACAAGCTGCTGACACTCCTGGAGTTTGGGCTTTGCCGTGTTATTCCCCCCGGCTTGCTTGTAACACGTTTTTTCTCCCAGTGAACTTTGTTTTTCCAGTGGTCTTTTAGCACAGGGGTTTTATTTTGGGAGGGTGTGAGCTGGAAGAAACTGCAAAACAACTGGAACAACCCCCAAATCTTGGGCTCTGAGGCTCGGAAGGGTCTAGCTGCAGGAGGAGGGGAGAGAAAAGAAGCAGCCATAGGGAACGAGGAAGTTTTTGCTGCTTCTCTGCCTGCCCAGCCGGGTCTCAGCTCCCAGCCCTGGGCTCAGCTCCCAGCCCTGGGCTCTGCTCACAGCCCTGGGCTCAGCACCCTCTCATCACCACCCAGCAATGCTGCCTTGGCAGATCCTTCCCAGCTCATTTTTGGTGGTCACTTCCCAGCAAAAAGACCAAATGTTAGGGAAATACCATTTCCTTATCCAGCCAGCCAGAGGCCAAGCTCCATAATCCTAATTTGGCTCCCCAGCTCACAGCCCCGAGGCTGCCAGAGCTCCAGGAGCGGTTGGACAACCTGGGATACCCAGGGTGGGGTTGCTGGGGAGGTCTGTGCAGGGCCAGGAGCTGGATCAGTGATCCTGGTGGGTCCCTCCCAGCTCAGGAGATTCTGGGATGCTGTTCAGCCTGCCCAGTGTCCGGGGGTGCCTCCACCACAGGGGCTTTTTGGATGTCACATGTGGGAACACAGAGCCTGCTCTGTTCCATGACTGCACAGATGTCACAGTCCTGAGCAGCACGAGGTGCAGGGGAACTCGTTTTCCTCTTCAATCCAGCTGCCAAAGAAGGGTCTGAGCTCCCCTTTGGTATCTGGGCAGAGAGAAATTCTAAGATCTGCAAGGTTACCTGAGCCAGAGAGAAACCTCTGCTCTAAGGGCAGCTCCAGGAGTTTCAAACACCCTCCCTTAAAATGCTTAAAATGCCTCACAGCCCCTCACACCACAATTATTCCATCCCCTCCCTCTCCCTCCTGGTCCTGCAGCCCTCCAGAGGAACAGACTCAGCATTTCCAGGCTTTGAGCCCAAAGCTCCCCAAGAGGCAGAGCTGCCTGAAGTGGAGAAATGCCCTAATCCCAGCAGATGCCACAGGCTGCACTCCCAACCTTGGCAAATACAAAATATCCCAGTTTTCCCAGAAGTTCAAAGTTTGCAGTGATGCAGAGCCACTTTATGGAAGGAACGGGGATTCCAGCTCAGGAACCTGCAGGAATTTGCTGGCATCCAAATAGTCCTCAACCCATTATTCCTGCTGAAGTCCTTTCCCACCAACACCTGTGCTCCCACTCCTTGGGATCTACATCAGCAGGGTTTGCCTGAAGCATTTTCTCTTCCCTCTCCTGGTAATTTATTCCCCCAGGAAAACCCAGCTGAACAGCAGCATCCGGCCCAGAGAAAGAAGCTTTTATTTCATATCCCAATGTGTTTCCAGAGGTGAAAATCCCACTCTTGGAAGCACCTGGAGCCCACAATTGGTGCTGTAGGAACTTACGGGTTTGTGGGGCTGAGGATGAACATGGAACTGTAAGGCAGGATCGGTTTGGGCCCATTTTTCGTCAGGTCGTCGACGTCTTTCTTCTCCTCCGTTTTGCTCTCGAACTCCACGTTGTTCACTGGGGATTTGGGGAAAACACCAAGGGGAGGGTTAAAAGCTGGATCCGCAGCCTTCCCGCTGCCTGGAACAGCTGGAAATGCCAGCAGTGCAGCTGGGGGAGCAGCAGCCTTTGGAAGGGCTGATGAAATGGGACGAACAATCACTGGGTTGTTATCGCTCCGGAGCGAGGCAGCTCTACCCCTCAGCTGCTGCTGAGCCACGGAGCAGCCAGGAAATTAAAAGAAACCAGGAGCTTATTTATCCCAGAGCTGCCAAGCTGGGGCTGGAAAACCCATCCCGAGGGGCATGAATTCTTAGGGAGAGGGATCAGCTCGGGATCCTTGGAAGGAAAGAGAAAGGGAGTCTGAGCAACCTCGTAATTAGGTGTTTTCTCCCATGGATCAGGAGCACAACTGGCTTTGGAGCATCCATTTTCATGGATGAGGTTTAATAATCTGGGGGCTGAGACTGCTGAAATTCCCAGAGTTAGGAAAAAAAGCCTGGAAAGGATTTCTTGGACTCCGCAGAGCTGTGCCTGCATCGTGCACCCCGGTTTGGTCAGAGCTCCCCATGTGCAAAGCTGTGCAGCTCCATCCTGCAGCAGGTTTTAGGATCTCCTCCTCTGAGGCTGTTCCCAACCTCCCTCCCAAAGGTTGGAAATTCCCCAGTTTTCATCCTAACTTCACTTCCAGGGGGTTTATGGGATAATTTACAGATGATCCATTTCCCATCTATGAACAGGGCAACATTTTATGCTGCAAATTCTCTTTTTAGACACGTATAGAGGTTCTTCCACTAATTCCCAGGACCTGAAGTCCAACAACCCCACGCTTTGGAACGTGTTCAGTGCAGGGCTTTTATTACTTTTTATCTTATTTTGCAAGAGAACGACATTTCATCGTGCTTGAGTGACATGTGCAATAAACTCCTTATTGGATCTCCAGTCAGATCCAGAGGAAATGGCCAGGAAAGGGAGAAGCTGATAAATTGTGACTGACAGGAGCTCAGCATCGCAATATAGGAAAATTACCACTGCAGAGGGGGGAAAAAAGGAGAAAGGAGAAGGAAACAAAAGAAAAGATAAATCTTGGGGCTGACAGCAGTGAAAAAGCAGAGACCCTGCCAGGTTTTGGCTGTGCCTCTTGGAAAGCAGAGTCCTGAGAGCCTGAAGTCCAGTGTGGGCCTCTTGGATTTCACACTGGGGTTCTCCTCAGCTCTCTGGACTTCTCCAGGCTGATCCCACCCCGCCAGGAATCAGCCCCAAGGTGGTGGGAGCAGGCTGGTGGTGGCTGGGCACAAGGATCTTGGGACCATCTGTAAATCTGTGCTGATAAACCCAAAGCAGAGAGCTCTAGAGAAGGACAGGGAGGGTGGATCTGCTCCAGCTGTGACGCAGAGGATTGTAAAAAAGCCCTGGAATGTCACAGAGGATCCCAAAGCTGCAGGATCACGCATGGATGTTGCTTTCCCTGCTCCTTCACCTTTCTTTGTGCTCCGGGTGAGCCATTTCCAGAGGCACCAGGGTGTTTTCCAGAGGCACCAGGCAGCCAGGAACCCTTGCTGAGTTCCTGCAGGCTGTGTGGGAATTACAGATCCTGGATCACCAAGTTCCCCTCTGCCTCTGCCGGGGACAGCAGCGCCCAGTGGAGCCCCCATCGCCCCTTGGAAATTTCAATTTCCCAGCAATTTCGCAGCAGGAAAAGCAGGGGACAAAGGCACTCACTTGGAATGACAGTGGTGTCCCCGGGAGGGGCCGTGATGGTGACAGGGATGTTCACAGTGGTGGTTTTGTCCAGCGGGGGCTGAATCATCCTCGTCACGTTCCTCTGGTTGTCGGCATCCTCCGGCTGCTCGGGCACCTTCTGCAGGTACGTGCTGGGCAGGGTGTGCACAGGGACGCTGCCAGGGACACTCCCGCTGCCACTGGCCTCCAGCTCACACTGGTTCTCCCTAGGAAAAAGCAGCATTTGCTCAGTGTGGCCCGGGGAGGGTTCAGAGGACACAGCCCCGACGCTGCACCTCGTGCTGGGTTTGTTTTCTCCACGGAAATCCTTTGCAGGACAACTCCCAGATAGCAAAAATTTGGGTCCTTTTCCTCTGAGACCTCCCCCAAGCCCGACATGAGGAGGGGACCGTGGCACTGACCATCCCTTGGGTCACTTTAATGACGTTCCCAAGCCAGGACCATGTGGCACTCGCACGTAGCAGTGCCAGGAGCCACCCCTCAGAGCAGCTGCTAGACGAGTCCTGACACCCTGCTCCCTAAAATGCTCTCCCGAGGCCTTATTTAAAGGTGGGGATTCTCCTTTGCAGCCTGGCAGCACTCTGGAACGTGGCTGTCAGCAGCTAAATGGCTCCTGTTCTCCCCTGCAGCAGCAGCAGCTCCGCTCCAGTGAGGAGCAAAGCGAGCCCGCGCACGCGAGCACGCTGAGCAGCAGGCAGAGTGTTTGGAAATCCAGCTGAAAGGAAGATAATTTAGACAGGAAAATTATTATCTCAGTGCCACTCACAGCTCTCCACGGTGACATGAACTCTAAGCTAAAAGAATCCCAGTGCAATTTCTTTTCCATCAGACTAATAAAGCTGAAAAGGCAATCTATCCTTCTTTATTAACGACTCCAAATGCTTCAGCAGGGCTGTTTTTCTCACTTGACTTACATAAGCATTAAAGCAAATGGGGGCCATCGTTGTTCTTAATGGAAGAGGCCACGTGCTGGAACAACTGGTGGTGCAGCTGAAGGCTCCCCATGAAAAATGAAAATCAAAGGGCTGTAAGCAAGGCTGGCTGAAATTTAAAAAGACGTCCCCCAGGAGCTTCCTCCAGAAGCTGGGAAATTCTCTGCTCTACTTGGTGTCCTGCAAGGTCTGCTGGTGTTTACACCCAGGAGATTTCCTGCCTTAAACCTGAGCTGGTTCATGAACCAAAATCGTCTTTGGGAGCCTCTGTCACCGCTGATTGCGGCAAAACAGAGCTGCAGGTTGTGGGGGGAGCTGGTGTGGGGACAGGGACAGCAGGGAATGCCTCGGGGAGGGGATAAGGGATTTCCTGGGACACCTCTGGGGCTCTGTTGATGCCTTAGGTTTGAACTTTTATCTGTTTCAAGCCCTGCGTTGCCCAGTGTGTAACTCTGGAGGCTCCTGGAGCTCGGGAGCTGCTCTCCTAGGCCAGGCAGACACCACAGAGCCTCTCCCAGCTTGCTGCTCAAGGGCACTCAGACTGCCCCAGGCCCAAAGGGGCAACCTGGGGCCTCGAGAGAGGTGGAGAAATTGGAGAAATTACATCATTAGCTACAGTTTTAATTGGCGAATTTATGCTGATATGCAAATGAACCAAACCTATAAAAATGTGAGGAACTCATGACTTGGGGTCCATCTTGGGGTCCATTTTTGCCCCAGGGGGGACCTTTGAAGGCCCTTCTAATAAACACCTACCTTTATTCCCTTTTTCCTGTCTAGTCTCTGTTTCTAGGTGGCCACTTCAGGCATCCCTGTGACCCCCGAGCCGAGCCGGGGAGGGCCCGGCAGCCCTCACTCACTTGGGCTGGTGATTGCGGTGCTCCTTCTCGCCCGCCTCGCCCTCCTTCTCGCCGTTGTCCTTCTCCACCGACTCGTAGGTGGACAGCGCCCTGTTCCTGAGCCGGTGCCGCCGGTGGGGCTCCTCTCCGTTGTCCCCCTTGGTCCCGGGCTCTCCATCCCTGTTCCCGGAGCGGGACCCTCCGCGGTGCCGGGAGCGCCGCTCGCCGCGGGCGCCGTTGGCGGTGCCGTTGCCCTCCTTGCCCGGCCGGTCGGACGAGTGCCGGTGGCTGCGGTGCCTGCGGTGCTCCTTCTCGGCCCCTTCCTCCACCGAACCCCGCCGGTGGTGCCTCTTCCCCCCTTCCTGCCCCCGGTTCCGCTCGCTTTTCCCTTCCTTGCTGCCCCCTTCCACCTCCTTGCTGCGGCTCCGGTGCTGCCTGTGCCGCTCCTCCTTGTTGCCCACCCCGGTTTCGCCGCCCTCGTCCTTGGTCACGTCCCCCTTGCCCTGCTCTCCCAGCTTCTCCTTATCCCGATGCCGGTGGTGCTTCCGTGGCGCTTCCGCCCCGTCGGCAGAGGTGACTTTGGGGTGCTCCACCACCTCCTGGACGTCCACGGGGCTCAGCTTGGTGATGTTGTTCCTGCCCTCGCTGCGGGGCTCCACGACCAGCGGCCGGTCCAGGTGGGTTTTCATGTCCGGCCGGATGTGCAGGGTGGTGGCGTAGCGGACCCGCTCCTCGGGGTCCAGCTCGTTGTACAGGGCCTCGCAGCTGGCTCGGAAGTTGTGCATCCGGATCTGGCTCGTCCTCTGCTCCCACACCGACTTGGATTTGGAGGAATTCTGCTGCTTGCTAAGGGCGGGAGAAACGGGAGAAGTCAGCACCCGAATTCGCGCCGATTCCCTAAATACCGACCGAAAGAGGAAAAAAAAAAAAGAGGGAATTTTCAGCCGAGGTGGGGAATTAGAGGGTTGAACCAAAGGAGTAACAGGGATGGAGAGAGAACATGAGCAGGGAAAGCCAGCGGGATCATCCGTGTTAGTTTGCCCACACACTATGAGACCAGCCCTCTGGAAAGGAGTTATTCTGCGTTTCAGAAATGTGGAAGCCTCGGGAACAGTCTGAAGGATTAAAACGTCAGCACACAGAAATCACACACCCCAGCCAGAGCTTTGGAACAGCTCACAAAGCTTCCCAAAATTAGCAGCGCTTTTCTCCCCACCTGGAAACATCTGGATGAGGAAATCAGCGGTGAGCGAGAGAAGTTAGATCAGCAGGAGGAGCAGGGAAAATGAAACCTGTCCCTGAGGATCCGAGCCTGCCACCAGCCCCTTCCCCTTCCAGCCAGCCCCAGGGGTTGGTTTCCAGCTGTGCTGCCCTCTTGGCTCATGGAACAGGTCTAGAACTGCTCTAAACCCACGGCATCCTTCCAGGTGAGGAGGGACCAGCAGTCCACACATCACTGGAGAATGGAAAAGTACAAGAAAGGAAGAGTGTCCTGTGCACCAGGGAAAGAGCCCAGAGAGGGGGAGAGTCACACATAGATCCATAAAATCTCCTGGAAGGGATCCACCAGGATCAGCCAGTGCAGCCCCTGGCCCTGCACAGACACCCCAACAACCCCACCCTGGGCATCCCTGGCAGCGCTGCCCAAGCCCTCCTGGAGCTCTGGCAGCCTCGGGGCTGTGCCCATTCCCTGGGGAGCCTGGGCAGTGCCCAGCACCCTCTGGGGGAAGAACCTTTCCCTGATCTCCAGCCTGAGCCTGCCCTGGCCCAGCTCCAGCCGTTCCCTGGCTCCTGTCCCTGTCCCAGGGAGCAGAGACCGGAGCTGCCCCTCGGGAGGAGCTGCAGCCCCCGGGGAGCTCTGCCCTCAGTCTGCTCCAGCTGAGCAACCCCAGTGCCCTCAGCTGCTCCTCACGGGCCCCTCCAGACCCTTCACCATCTCTTCATCCCAATAGGAAGCTGAGATAACACCTGGAGTCACCTGCTCATCCCTGTCATCTTTTATGACGAGGACACCTCCTCTGGCATCCCCTGAGTTTGGGGTCTCAGCACAGCACTTGGGTTCCAACCACCACAATCAAAGTGGCCACAAACCCAACCAGGGCATGAAGGGAAGACTTTTTCTTTTCCTCCTAAAGATTTCAAAATTCTGCTTTTCACTGGCTGCCAGGGTGAAATTCTGGATTTAGCCTCATGAAGGCTTAGCACCCAGTGTTTTTCCTCAGTGAAACTTCTCCTAGCAAAACCAGGAAAGGCATTTTCCTCCCCCCAGCGTGCTCTGACATCTCCACTCCCCACAGCTCAGCCTGAGCTCTGCAGCCAGAGTGAGCAGAGCCCACGTGGGAGGCAAACACAACTTCCTTCCATATTTTCTGGGCTCCCCTGGCAGTGGGAAAAAGCAGCTTTTGCGTGTCCTGGTGCTGCCTGGGACTGTCTGGCTCTGTCACTGTGCACAGGCCCTGGGGAGGTGACGTCCAGCCACGCTCACGTGGCACAGTGGGAGCTGTGGGAAGGGTTTTGTGTCGCTGGGCTCTGCTGGGGAATCGCTTCTTTACCGAGGTTGCTGCTCCCCAGTGCTGCTAAAGAGGCAAAAACTCACAATAAACCTCATGAGAGCACCCAGGCAGATGTGAAGGAACCTCACTGAATCCCCAAATCAGAGCTGATCACCAAAATGAAATACCCACACTCTTGTTGCCAAGTTCTGGACTCGTTTCCCAGCAGCCGAGTCCTCCATTTGCACCCTGGCAGGCGAACAAGTGACAAAAATCACGGTTTTAAATGTAAATAATACCAGAAGGTCCTGGGGACACGGCTTAGAGCCCTGCTCACCACAGATCCCACATCCAAGGGAGGGCAGGCTGCTCCTGAGAGCCCCCTCCAAGCTGGCACGAGGATGAAAAGCCCCATCACAGTGGGCACTTGCCACTTCTTTTGGTTCAAAATGATGAAAAATTAAAATATTCTCACTCAGCAGCAGCTTTCCTTGGTTTGAGAAGGAATGAGGAACGTGCAGAGCTTCCCCCTGCCCAGCCCTGCTGCCCCGTCCAAGGATTCCCCATGGGAAGCCACAGGAAAAGCTCTGCACAGCTCTCCAGAGCCAGCAGGGATGGAGCTGCCTGGGATGTCCTGCACATCCTCTGGGATGGGTGGGTGCCCTGCTCCAGATTTTAGCTCTGCTGAACCCATCTGGGCCATAAATCTCTTCAAACCCAGGCTCAGAGAAAGCTCTGGGATTTTCTGTGCCTGGCTGAGCACCCTGAATGCCACCACGAGCACCTCAGTTCTTGGGGAATATTCCTCCCTCCATGAGGTGGGGTGGGGACCTGCCTCTGCCCTGTGCTCTGGGCAGCACTGGGGTGATAACCAGCCTTAAAGATCAACTGGGGAATTGTCTTTGTGCTGAAACCTTCAGTTCATCTACAACTCAAGAGCACAGGGAGGAGCACGACCACCAACTCCTTCTGATCCATCCTGTGCTCCACTGCCATGGGACAGGAACCACCGGGCTGGGACACGAAGCCTCAGTGTCCCTGCAGTGACTCCCCAAAGCAAAACACCCAGGAAATCACCAGGCAGCTCCCGTGGACACAGCCTGCCCCTCGCTGCCTGAGCTGAGCCCATCCATGATGGAAAGAAAATCCCCTAAATCAGGCTGGATGGAAGATGGGGATGCAGGGCTGATCCTCAGCCCAGCTCTGACACGAGCTGTGTCACCTCAGGAGGGGTTTGTCACTCATGTTTCAGTTCCACCAAGAACATAAGTCAGCTTTCAAACGACCTCTGAGGTGCCTGCACTGCCTGTCACTCAGAGCTAAGTGAGAGAACCTGCAGGAACCAGGCAGTGCCCACGTCAGCTCGGCCTGTTCTGCTCCCACCCCTTTGGCAAAACCAGGCACTGACATCCCAGCCTCGAATTTCCCAGCGCCTGGAAACGAGCTGCATCCCTAACACTGACACAAGTCTCGCAGGCCAGCGCCAAGAACTCCGGCACGGAGGCACCCGCTGGCTCGGGGCACCCACGGCCCCAGGGCAGGAGCTGCAGCAGCAACGCCTGCACGGCCATTCCTCCTCCCACAGGGAAAACACCCCCCAAAAAAAGGACAAAAAAGACAAATCAGGCTATTTATGAAGCGTGGTAAAAACCCAGTCAGGAAAGCGCAGCACCTGCAAGCTCAATTCCATCTCCAGAGCAGTGAGGAGCATCCTAAATCCTGGCATCCCAAATCCTGGCATCCCAAGCAGCAGTCAGGAGCCAGAGCCAGGGCACAGGGGCAGCTGTGGGAATGGGGGTGAAGCACCCGAACAGGATGGGCCCCGTGGGGACAGCGCTGGGAATTTCAGAGCCAGAGCAGCATCAAACGGGAGGGAAGTGTCAGCTGCTTGTCCAGCTGGATTTATCCGGCCCCGGCTCTCTCCGAGTCCCCACAGCCACTGAGCTCGGGGATTTGGGACAGCTCCTCCTCTCCCGGTGCTCTCTGGGCACGGGGACAGCTTGGGAGCTGATTTATGGCACCCCTTAAAACAAAGCAGGGCTTCAGCCCAGCTGCCCGCCTGGGAGGAGACGCAGCACCAGGAGGGGTTTTAGAGGAGACGGAAAAACATCAGCGGGGCAAAAACTCATTCCTCAAAAATTCATTCCTGCTTCCCCCCGCGTTGGCGCAGTGAATTCTGCACAGATCGGGGCAGCCACAGCCCAGCTCCAGCACGAGCAGGGCAGGACTTGTCCAAACTGATAAAAAACTGATCAAAAAGAGCCTTTGTGATAACAAATATTTACCCCACACCAAAGAAAACCATAAAGCCAACTCCCTATCTGAACCCTGCTCACTGCTGGCTGCTTAAAATCCTCCCGAAGCCATTAAGAAAACTGCCCTGTAAATCACTCCTGATTGCAGACATCCTACAAACACTGCTGGTAATTCACTGCTGTACTCCCCAGCCCTATTTTCTGCAATGTTTGGAACTCTCTGAACTCTCTCTGCTCCATTCCCAGATCCTCCAGGCTGGAAATGTTGGAAATACCACTGCTGGTACCAGCTCCACTGGTTTTCCTTGGATTGAGACACCACCAAACAACTCCTGCCTGTGGCTAGAAAGAAAACCCCGCAGCTCCTGGAGAATCAAATAAAATTCATATTAATGAGTCAATGACTAATATTGGTATAAATTAAAAATGCAAGCACTGCGTGGTTTGTTCAGGAGAGGGAAGCGTGTTTTTAGTCAGATTCTAATCTTAGGGTGCTCCTCAATGATTCAGGATTTTGTTCCCATAACCTTTGAAATCACTGCTCCACTTCATGGAAATCCTTAAAGTTTTGCTCCAGTAAATAATGAATGGAAGCTGCCTACGGAAAGATAATAATTCCATGTTAAAAATAACCACACGTTACACGGTGGGTGGGAAATTCTGTGTTTCAGATGAAAGGGGATTTGTTGCTAAAATGCAACAAAACCTTTCCACTCAAATCCTACTTTCTGTTCCTGAACTCCGAGTTCATAAACCACCCCCGTTTCCATTTTCCACTTGGGAAACACAATGGGACATTTCACTTCGGGGCTGGTGTGCACAAAGCCCAATGTTTTATCTCTCTGTGACTTGATAAAACCGTTTTCTCTCAGCTGAACTGGTGTTTAAATAAATGTGCTTTGCCAGTGACCCTGGAGTTCTTGCTTGGATGCTTCAGCATCTTTTTTATCCGTCTGAGCTCCATCTCCCTCCCGAGATCCCTTGGGAGATGCTCCGAGCATTCCCATGGCGCTGGGGCATCATGGACACCAGAACCAAGGTGAAAACCCTTTTTTAAGTGTTATTATCTCTGAGGGGAAGAACTATCTTGGTTTGGGGTAATTATCCTCCAAATTTATTCTGGAATCCCTCCAAAATTATTCTTGAACTTGATTTTGATTTTAGAAATTACAGTTTATAGATAATAACTCACACTCATTTTCTATACTATTATATAAAATTTAATCTATTGATTTATGAATTTTATCTATTTTTATACATTTATAAATTTGATTTTTTTGATATTGCAGCTTCACAGAGACAAAACTTATTCTTTCATAATATTTCTCCCGATATTAGCTAGAAACAGAAATTAAACACCGGGGTCTCTGTTCTGGTGGGGAGTTAACAACAAAACTCAATGAAAAATGCTTCAAAATGTGGCCAAATCCTCCTTTCAAAAGGGTTTTGGTACCTGCACTTTGATTTCATCCTTTCATAAAAGGCAACTCTGCCTAAGGAAGTTTGGAAAAGGGAATGAATTCTGTGGGGAGTTCTTTTTAAGGCTTTGTTCCTAATAGGGAAAACATTGCTTGGGAGCAGTTTGGGGTAACTTCTGCTGGGGGAAACTTGAGTTTTGGGCAGAAGGCAGCTCCCAGCACCTCCCTCTCTCCATCCTCTCCCTCCTGTCAGGGTGGGAGGCACCCAAAGTGCAGCCGAGCCCTCTCTGCACGCTTCTGCCTGTCAAAACTCCCAGCAGCCAGGAAATCCATTGGAAGAAATGATCCAAAAGATGACTAAACCTAATTTATTCCCCTAATTTTCCCTGTGAGCCCTCAGACCTGGGCACAGACAGGTCACACTCACTTCTGGCAGTCATGACAGCTCGACCTTGGTCACAGAAGTTAAACTCATACAAAGCATCAACGTTATTTTAAATCCCAACTTGTCAAAGATCCATCAGTGCACAAGGACCCCAAAACACCCAGGGAAATATCAGGAAGGAAAACCTGCTGGAAAACCTGCTGGAAAACCTTCACAGTACCTTGGTCCCTGCTGTGGGGCCGGGACAAACCCCCAGGCTGGAATTGCACTTACTTGAGTCTCCAAAAGCATTAAAGAAGAGAGAGAAGGTCACAGAGTTAAGGACGACCCGAAGGACGCTCACGCGGCGGGGAGAGGAGCTGGTGAGGAGTTTTTGGGGTTAGTCAGCAGCAGTATTGATGTTTTTACCAACCTGCCTCGGTGTCAAAGCACACCCTGACTCACAGCACAGCCAGCAGAGTTGGGTTGGGAGGAAGCACATGGAGGGAGAGGAAGTTTCCCACTGTGTTTGCTCAACTCCAGCTCCAGAGGAGTTGCCAAGTGCCTCGTTCTGACAAAATCTGTCAAAGCTCCGGCTCGAGAAGGGCAGAGAGCAAAGCCATAACCAGCCTTTCAAGAGTTTTCCAATTTAGTCTCACTTGGACCCATTTCCAGAATCCTTTTGAAGTCCTTCTCCAGTTTTCCCTCCGAGAGGACTCTCCTGGCTCTCCCACCAAACCTGGAGTGCAAACACTGGGGGAACATCAAAGCCAACAGCCCAGCACAGAACAAACACAGAGACCAGAAATAAACACAGGTGAGAGCAGGACAAACCATCAAACGAGGGGAGACAGGAGAAGAGAGGAAAACAGTTCAGGAGGAATGATGGAAAGGAATTGTGGGAGAGAAATGAAGGAAGGAAGAGGGGGAAAGTCACAGTCAATGTATGGAACACGACAGAGTTGCTCACAAATCACAAGCATCAAATGACAATGACACCTTCCAGTCCTTTCCCTGGATGTTGGTCTGGAGGCTTTCCACAACGATGGGAATGAATTTGGGGAAAAAAAAACAACGAAACCACAGGGAGAGTGAAGGCACCAGGAGAAGGGGAAGGTTTATCGAGCTCTAAATGAGAAATCCATTTAGTGAATATCGTAACAGAGAGCAACTCACGGTGAATTTACGCTGGAGACTGACGAGCTGCGAGATACAGAACCTCGAGTTTGCTTTACAAAACTGCACATGCAAGAAAACAAAACAAACAAAGAAAAACAAAAAGTGAGAAAAGAAAAAGCCAAACGAAAAACCAAAAAAAAAAACCAAACCAAAAAACCGAACCAAACCAAACGAGCAGAGAAAACCATAGAAGACATCGGGAGGACGCTGGGTGCAGGCCGTGTCCTGTCGGATGCAGACGGGGAGGAGACCAGGCAAGCTCCGGGACTGTGGAAGCCACGGACACACCACCCTCTGGAGAACGGGGACATGACCAGAGAGTCCAGAGCGGAACCAAAAGGGGGCCAGAATGAGAAGGGGAACCGAAAGGCACAGGACGATCTCGGGGCTCCTCGCCTCCCTGGTACTCACACCGCCAAGGTCCTGCGCGAGTCACCTCTGGGAGTGCAGCCACGTGGGGGCTGTGCTGCAAACCATCGTTCCCACGTGGAGCAGGATGCTAACTCCTGCCCTTGGCACCAGGAGGAAGCTTTAGCACGGAGCAAGGGCTGGAGAGAGGACCTAGGGCTCCAAAAATCCACCTGAGCTCCAGCAGCCGGTGCCAGGCAGCTGCTCCTCAGTCCCTGCCTCAGGCTGGCTCTTTAGAGGCACCTACCTCTCTCCTCAGGCAGGGATTGGGATGTGCCTGGCTCAGACTGCCCCAAAAATGGGTCACTGTGCCTAAAAACCCCAGCTCTGCTGCAGCCTCAGCGGGGCAGGGCCCAGGGGTGAAAGGAGCTTCTTGCAGCTCAAGGAATTTTGCAGGTTCTCCTCCATCTCCTCCACACCATTCATGTGGGGGGTTCTGAACATGGAAATCGCTGAATTTTTGCACAGAAAAGGCAGGGAATCCACAGAAAACCAGGACTCTAAATATCCTGGTAGATCTTGGCTTGAGGCATTAATTTTTTCCTAGTTCTAAATGATCACTTTTATCAATCTACAGAATTCCAAGAACCCTCCCCAAGACTGAAAATAAAATCCCTCCACCTCCTGATTTGCCCTTTCAGTTGCAGCGTTTTTCCTCCTGCTTTCATGAGCGTTTAAATCTGTTCACAATCAATTCCAGCAAACCAGAAGGCCCAGTGAAAATCTAATGTTCTTTGGGTATCGTTTAAGTAGAGTTTTAAATACACATTTATTAGAATTAATGGATTGCTCCGAACAGAAATGTTGGCTCAGGTAATGCGTGCAACACAAAATCCAGAGGGTCAGAAACCTGGAGTGAGTATTAGAGAAATTATGGAAGGCATCATAAAAGTTTTGCTTGAAGCAAATACTCTGCTGGGCAGCCAGGTGAAGGATTTTACCTCAGCCTCAGGATTTCTGTGTTTGTCTGGTGCCAAATGAAACAGGAGCAGGAGCAGAGCCGGGGTGGCAGGTCCTGCCTGCTGGCCAAGAAAATGATTGTTTCCAGGCTGCTCCAGCTGGGGACCTTTTTACTCCTTGGCAGCAAAACCCTGCAGAGAACAAGGCCCTGACCGCATGAATTCCTCAGGAATAACCAAGAAATTCCTTTGGCAAAACAGGCGGGAAACTTGGGATGGAGGAGAATGCACGGGGCTGCCCTGAGTTACCTTGGTCAGCACCGAGCCCCCAGCAGCACCTGAGGAGATTTTGGGTTTAATTGCTGAAAGCTGACGAAGATCCCTCGGCGGGAGGCTGGGATGAAGCTCTGTGGTGTCCCTGCCCTGTGTGGTGCAGAGCAGGGCAGAGGCCACGCTCTGTCCTTGTCACCTGTGCAGGGAATGTCACACAAGCCCCGCAGCACTCCCGGGTCACTGCCCTGCTCCCGGGGCTGGAGCTGCCTTTTTGAAACCACAAATCCACCCGGAACCACCGAGTGTGAAGCCACAAAGCCAACACAGCTCCTCCTCCAGGGCACAGCGACAGCAGGAGTTGGTTTTCACCAGGTGCTACTTACCAGGAATGAGGGACAGAGCCCAGAGGGTGGCTTTGGGTGTGGCCGAGTGGCCGAGACAGCGACGGGGAGGACAGGAAGGAAAAGCCACGGGAGAATCACAGAACCTCACGCACTGACACACTCCAGGGGCAGGAGGAGAGGGAAGAAACCGCAGCCAGCAAGAGAAAAAGAACACCTCTGCTAATCTACGCCCCCCCAGCACAGCACAGGTCACGGGCTGGGTGTTCAGGCAGCTTCTTGCTGGGCCCTGTTGGGTCCCCGCAGCCCAACAGAGCCGTGGAAATCGGCCACGGTATTCCCAAGACAGAAGGAAAACATGGAAAACCTCCGAGATGGAGAACCTGGAGAAAACAGAGCAGTTCCCCCCTCCCTCCCCTGCATCCCCAGACCTGTACAAAAGGGACAGAGAAGTCAGGGGGAAGGGATTGAGGCGCTTCTCTCGTGCCTTTTCTGCCTTGCTCGCACTGACGGGCACCGTCCCCCTGTGGGGCTGCAATTACAGCAGCAGCGCTGTGAACAGCCCCAGGTGGGACCAGCAGAAACCAGTCCTGCAGACAGAAGGAGGTCTTTGGAGGCTGGGAAGTTGTCCCAGGAAGCACCAATAACTCTGGAAAGCAGCAGTGGGCAATTTGACTGTGCTTAGGTCTGGTGCCCGCGACCAGGAGCTGTCTCTGCCACTGACCACAAAGTTCCCTCCGCCACCCACGTTCTCCTCCCACCCAAAACTCACCCCTCATACCCGGGATTACATGATTCCCTTGGATCTGGCTACAGCTGGAATCCATTACCTAACGGAATTAAAAAACCCCAAACCTCGTAAGCCAGAGAGTGCAAAAAGTCCCTCAAAGTGTGACTGACTACCTGGCAGGCTCCTACAGATTTAGGGGTGCTGAAAAATCGCTATTTTAAGGCTTTTCCCAAGAAAAGGTGAGGAGAGGGCGCTGGGGACTGCATGGGCTGTGGGTGCCAGGTGAGCCCCGGGCCGTGTCCCTGCCTGGGGCAGCGTGTGCTTGTGGCAGCCCCTTTTGTACGGGCCATTGGTGCAGCTCTGGCTGGGACGGGACGGGCAGAGGAGGAACCCAAACGCAGGGAATTCAGGCGTCAGGTCAGGCAAAACCAGGGGAAAACCCCGTGTGTGCTGTGGGGTCTTTGTGTGACCCACGGGGATGAGCCTGAGGGCTCTTCCTTTCACTGGCAGTGGCACCAAAAGGTGCTTCGGACATCCAGTGCCTCGGATTTGTCCCCTCGTCCCCCCTCCTCCATCCTGGCTGCCGAGGAAGCTGCACCAATGGTTTGCCCTGAACACCCCTCGCTCCGTGGAGTCCCTCGGGTGCAGAGGCTGAGCGGGGCAAACGACACAGAGGGGCTGAACAAACCCAGAACTCACCTCCAGAAACAACAAAGCAAGGAAAACGCTAAACGGAAAACAAACAAAAAATAAATCACAAAAGAAGAAGAATGAAACAACGGGCTCCAGTCAAACACGTCTCCCGTTTCCAGGCAAACATTGCAGACAGAACCAACGCACCACCCTCGCTTTTCATCTGAAATAAACCCTTCAGGGTAGGGCTCACCAGGTGACAAAGGAACAGACAAATCTGCTCAGGTGAATCCCTTTGGTGGGGCAGAGAAATGCTGGGAGTGGGATGAAGCAGGAGCTCCAAACCAACACAGCAGGCTCACTTTTAATCCTAAAAATCCACTAAATAAATCCTTCAGGATAGAATTCACCAGGTGAAAAAGGAACTGTGGTCAGACAAACCTGCTCAGGTGAATCCCTTTGGTGGAGCAGAAATTTCTGGGAGCTGGATGAAGCAGGAGCTCCAAACCAACGCACCAGCCTCACTTTTCATCCTAAATAAATCCTTCAGGATAGAGTTCACCAGGTGAAAAGGAACTGTGGTCAGACAAATCTGCTCAGGTGAATCCCTTTGGTGGAGCAGAAATTCCTGGGAGCTGGAGGAAGCAGGAGCTCCAAAGCAGTGCAGGATGCTGAGTGTGAGGCAGATGCAAGATAAACGATCCCTCCCCGCCCTGCAGTGATGAGCCCGTTATTGAGAGGGATCCCTGGTGTCCATCACAAAGCAATTCCCGGCTCCCACAGCGTCCAGTTCCAGGTGGGAAGGTGAAGGTGCCTCTCCAGAGGCTCTGAGCAGGCTGGAACGCTGCGTAACCAGTTCCTTGTGCTTGGGAAATGATGTTTGGGGACCAACACAATAAATGGAGCCCAGAACGGAGGAGGGGGGACAAGGGGACAATTCCAAGGCACTGGAAGTGCAAATTTCATGGAGCTCGGTCAGGAAGGGAGGCTGGGGCAGCAGAACAAGCACAGGCACAGCTCACCCTGTCCTGGCACAGGAAAAATGCCAGAGGTGCAGGATCCAACACCATGAGAAGGGCTCAAAGGAGGTTTAGGGGGAGACACACTCAGGGCTCAGAGCAGGACTGACAGAAATAAATGCAATGCAATGCAATAAAACAGCTCCTCACCCCCGAGGCAGCACAGCCAACGTGACTTTTCACCAGGCCCAGCCCAGGGACAGCTTTGTCACCTCTGTGGGAGGTGGCCAAACACTGGGAACATGAACATCATGGTTGAGAAAATCCAAGTCATGATCTTCTCTGCCACCACCCTGCCTGGACTGACGCAGGCAGGGAAAATGTCAATGTTTTCAGAGCACTGAGCCGTGCCATCGATGCCTGCTGTTGTTATAGAAATCCATTTTCACATGTTGGGAAAATAACATCAAACCATAAAACTAAAACAATATTCCTTAGGGGAAAATACAAATATAAATTGATTGGGCAGAGCCACCTTTGCAGGAGCTCAGTCCCAGTTCTGGCAGGCCTTGCTCGCTGAATCCTGCAGGGGCTGGGTTCTCAGTTCTTCGTACCCAAGTTTTACAGGGGTTTGGTTTGTGGTGGTATTTCCATTTGCCAAAAATCCCATTTTTAAGAACACCCAGAACTTTCCTCTCTGGGCATGTCCCCTCTCTGGCTCTCATCTGCCAGGACCTGCCATTGTCACAGCTCCACCTTCAGAGCACTGCAGGGATCAAGAGCTGGAGAAATGAAGAGCTGGGGTGGATTTGGGTGCCCAAAGGTCCCTAGATCAGCCCTGCTGCACTGGAGAGAGATATCCAAGGGATAAATGCTGCAAACCAGCCCCCCCATCCAAGATTTAGGGTCTGCCAAGCCCCTTTAGGGTTCCCTGTGGATGGACATTCCATCCCTGGGTGGGCTGTTCACTTGAGAGCCGGACTTGATCCTTGTGGGGTCCCTCCCAACTCAGAATATTCTGGGATTTCTGTATAAAACAAACTGCTTGGACATGGATTCACTAAATCTCATGGATCACAAGCCACCCATCCATCCCTCTTCCCATCTCCCAGAACACCTGACTCCTCCCTTGCCTTTTCCTCTAGGGCATCATCCCCTTTGGGCATCAACCTTTGCACCTAAATGCTGCTTTTTTTTCCCCAAAGAAAAGCTTTGTGAGTGAGCCTGGAGGCTCAGCCTGGCCCTGCAGCAGGGACAAAGAGAAGTCACAGCACCGTGGTTGGGTGCCAGGGTCAGCAAATGTGGAAACCATCAACTTCCCACTGTGTGGATTTTCCACTCCTGTGAATTTTCACACAAACGGGGAAGGGCAGTCTCACATTTGAGGCAAAATAAGCAAAAATCCACGATTTTGCCTTTGCTTTGAATTGTTGTCACAGAACTCTCCCTGCGCTTTTGAAAACTCGGTGAAAAATCCTGGAAAAAGGTGATTTTAAGCAATTTCCATGGAAGTGGGTTGGTTTTTTTTTCTGCTGATTTCTAAGAAATCTTCCCCAAATGCAAAATGCTTTGATTGACACAGAAGCAAATAAGCACCATCATCATCTTGCATTTTAAAACACCAGAACCAAGAAATTCATCAAAGAGCAAGAGCAATTATCCTCATTCGACTTCTTTTCAAGGCTGGCCAGAAAATAATGGTAAGGAAAAAAAAATGGTATTTAAAACCATCAAACAGCCAGAGCATAAATAGGAACTGATTGCAGCAGTAATGACAAAATAAAATGGTGAGAAGAATGAAATATTCAAATGAATAATATTATTTTCCTTCACACGGCACCAACCGGCTCCGCTCGGCCTTTTGTCTTCGCTAAAGTGGATTAAACTCCCAGTGAAAAGAGATTTCCACCGAAGGAACAAGCAGGGATCCGGCTGCAGCTCGGGGTTTTTTCCAGTAAAATTGAGCAGGAAATTTCTTCTTTTTTTTTTTTTTTTTTTTTTTTTTCCCCATGCTTGGAGGTCTCCCCTGTAAAAGGGGTCTGGAAAACATCAGCAGCTCCCAGTAAAACGCAGGAATTTTGGTGGTGATGCTGAAATTCCAGGGGAGTTCACAGAACCTTTTCAGCAAATCCTTGCAAGGTAGCACAGAACAGAATCATGGAATGGGTTGGGTTGGAAGGAGCCTTAAATCCCATCCCAGCCTCTGCAGGGACACCTTCCACGATCCCAGGGTGCTCCAAGCCCATCCAACACTTGGATATTTCCAGGGATGTCTCGAACACAGGCACCTGGACAAATATTTCCACCCACGCCTCATTTTTGCACCTCTGGGATCCAGGAAAAGTCGGGCCCCAAGGCAAAGCTTTCCAAGGATTTTGGAATCACAGAGCCTGTGCTTGTCCTCACCCAGGCATCTGAAAATTCCAAACGGATGTTCCTACCTCCAAACCAGTTCCCAGACATGATTTTATCAACCCAGCTCTTTCAAACAGCAAGGAAAGGGAATTCCAGCACATTTTCCAGCTATTTAAGAGGATGCCTTTGCACTTGAATACTCCAAATCATTAAAAACCAGTTCATTCTGTGCACACACCCCTCTCCTCATTAAAAACCCAAAGTGGGATGTTGACACCTGGTGAAATCTATCCCAGGACAGCTTAAAAAAAACCCAAAAGATCCTCCTAAAATACAATTATTCAAAGGCGAGGCATTACCAGGAGAACCAAACCGAAGGAAATCCTGCATTAAGCTCCTAATTAAGTGCTCAGCACTGAGGTGTTCGGCCTGCGAGCGCCAGGGGTGGTGCAGAAGGGCTCAGGGAGCCCATGGGGTGCTCCGGCTGGACGGACACACAGCCACACCGGGAACCAGGGATTCTCTCCCAAGGAATCAAAGGGTGCTTACGCAGCTATGGAAATGTTGGCCGCGGACATGGGGCTCACTTCGGCCACTTCCTTGGCCTTCTGCAGGGCCAGCTTTTGGTTGGTGGCTTCCTCCATCTCCTCCTCGTCCTGCGGCACAAAAGCGAGAGAAGTCAGGGAATAAAATCATGGAATAACAACAAGCAGAGCTCCGCAGGGCCTGAGGCGGGGTGGCAGCCACTGCTGGGCTGCGAGGACACGGGAATTCCAACCCAGGGCAGATTTCCTCGCGAGGAGTCCCAGGTTTGGTGCAAGTTGAGGTGAGAAAGGTGAGGTTCGGTCAAGAGGGTTTTTCACGCTCCCAAAGCTGCCTTGAGTCTCCTGGGTCTCCTCTCAGCACGCAGGGAGGGGGCTCTGAGGGAGCACGGAGGGACCAGAGCAGGGATGTGACAATTCCAGGTGGGACAATCCCCCATTGATCCCAGAGCTGCGGGGGATAACCCTCTAAAGCCACTGTCCCGCTGAGATGCGGGGACAGGCTCCTAAACCCATCCTGACCTCCTGCCAAGGGGACTTTTCTGAGACAACAGCAAAAACCGATGGATTTGGGACTGGTCCTGCTCCCATCAGCTTCACCCCAGGTATTTCCACCCACCTCAGATCCCCGAGGACTCAGACAACAAAAATGAACCGTGTTAGATGTGGTTTGTAGAGCAAAGCAGGGTTGTGTCCCTGCTTCCTGCATATCCCTGGATCACGAGGATTTTTAACCCCTCTTGGCTCAGAAGAACCTGAAGATTGTAACTGGGATTTCTCTCTTCCCACCCAGCATGAAAAGCACCACTACAATTCAAAATACAGCATCTTAAACATTGAGAGCCCAGAGAAACAGCCTGGTTCCCCTTCCATGGTCATCAAGGTTCAACTTCCCTGGAATTTGCTACCCAAAATAAAGACAAATCATGGCAGGGTAAGCACAGAGCTCTGATGGCAACGCCAGCACCTCACAAATCCAGGGAAAACCACACTGAGAGCAGTCACAGCCTCCTCTGTCAAACTTTATGGGATGCCTCAGGTCTGCCTCTGCTCTCCCAGGGTGATGCTGGAAGGAGTCAGGATTAAAATAATGAAAGCAGCTTTGGAAGAGGAAATTACAGAGATTTATCCACACTGAATACCATCTGCATAAACAGCTCCTCGCTCTACCCTTGGTGATATTTGCTTCAACTGAACTCATTTGGAAACTGTTTTCCTTTTCTCCTTCAGCAGAAAAAACAAAAAAAAAGATGGAAAATTGATTAAAAAAATCGTTACTGTGTTAAGTTTCTCCATTTTTTTTTCTCCTTTGCAAATATTTGCAGGTCTATAACCAGGCCTGAATAAAAGAGCTGCTGAGCAATTACACAAAGTCAATATTTCCAGTACATTTCTCAAAGGTTTGGGAGCTTGCTGCAGATCAGGGGTGTTTGGTGCAATCCTGGCCCACAGCTCAGCCCCAGGCACCTGTCCTGCCACCCTGGCAGGGTGGGAAAACAGCAAGGTGCCCATGGATTGGGATAAATTCAGCTGAATCGGGAAACAAAAAGTTGTGGGGACAAGCAGAGAAAGGAATTAATCCTGCATTTCCCACCGCAGGTTTTGCCATCCCCAGGAGAGCAGAGCTCCCTCCTGAGGAGCAGGACTGGGACACACAGATGTTGTCACCCGGAGTGTCTGGAATATCCCCTGGCTGTCCCGGCTCCCAGATCCTCGTGCCCCCCCAGCTTTCCCCCCTGGACCCTGTGGGGTCACTGCTCAGCATCCCCGAGTGGTCCCAACACAAATCCCACAGCAGCTCCTGTGGAGAAAATGAACTGCTCCCATCCCAATCCAGCACAGATGTTATCCTCCAAATACAAGTTTTAAAAGGAGTAAGACCCCACTAAAAAACCTTCCAGGTCTTCCTGTCATACCCCAGGTATATTCGAGTTATTTCTTCCTTTAAGACATCTCCAGCAGCCTTAAAATCAAAGGCTGCTGGTTTTTCTCTCTCTGCCCCTAAAGCAGCAGGTGCAGGTTTTAAAACCTCTTGCAGATTTGGGGCTTCTGCTCCATTTTCCCGGGTGCCTCCGGAATTCTGCTGGATTTGACATCCTGAAGGAGCAGCAGAACCCAGAACGAGCTCAGTCCTCAGCAGATGTTTGCTTTAGAATATTTGTAGTATTTCTGTAGCTCCTTCCACACAGATATTGTAGATCACTCCAGAAATTAATTAATTTTTTGCCTGATATTTAAAATTCCAGCTCACACTGGCTCACACTGTCATGCCCATTTCACAGGGACAATGCAGATAAAGCTCTTGCCCATAAGGACACCCCTGTTTCATGTTCCCTTTCTGTTTTCTAGAGCTCTAAATTTGAATTTAAATCAATTTCTCTCATGGTAAAACCCATTTTTGGTGCCACCCATCATTAACACTGATTTTTTTTTTAAATATATTTAATACATGAACACAATTAAAGCCTTTTCCTTAGGGGAGCAGCAGGAGGAAGGGGATTTATGGATGTTCAACTCTTGGTTTGGCCACTCCCTTCAGTCCAGGATTTCTGGGCGTCCCTCAAGAATTTGATACAAATTTCTATAAAATTCCCACATCCCTCACACACATTTTTATCCTGCCTTTTCAGGGATCACAAGCAGTGGACAGAGATGAGAAAACACTTCCTGCTTGAAGATATTTGGGAAAATAAAGCATCACTTGTGTGGTTTTACACTCCAGTGTAGTGAGGATGAAGCAGGAGCTGCTTTCTGTCACCAGAGCCATTCTGGATGATCAGCAGAGATTTTAGAAGCAAATTTTGGGGGAAACTGTAAATTCCACTCTGAGTAAGTGAACGGGAAGAAAAACCTATTGATACATTGAAAAAACCCTAAAGGTTAGGGAACCCGAAGGGATTGAGGAGAGTTCTGAGGAATCACCAAAAATGGGGTTGGCAGAGTTTGAGTCAGTGCAAGGCCAGAACAGGAAGAGCAGGACAGGGACCTGGGAGCAGATTTTTTTATAAATTGAAAGCAAAAGTGGTGAATCTTTACTTTTTTCCCCCAAAATGGAGTCACTCCTGAGCACTGGTGAGCTCTGTAAGAACTCCGGGGTGATCGAGCTGCAGTTCAATACAGTCCCAGCTCTGGTAACTTCTCCTGCAGGTCACAAAGCCCAGAAATGGCCAAAATGCCACATAAAAATCCCAGATTAGCATCCAGAAGTGGGGGAGGTTGAAATGTTCCAGTCCTGAGGCTGGAAAAATTTCTGTCTGCCCTGAACAGAGGCGCTTCCAATTGCTCCTGGTTTTCCCAATTACATTCTGCACTGATCTCAATTAATTTTACAGCACAAATGTCAGGAAATTCTCCCGGGACCAGCTGAACTCCTGAGTAACTTCCCCGTATCTCCAGGCCAATTTTGGGGCTTGCACGATCCTATTTACCAGCAGCAAACCCCTCATTCTCCAGGTACGTGCCTCATCGGGTTTTATCTTTTTCCCCTTCTTCCGAGTGATTTGGGAAAGCTGAACTGCTCCAGTCCCGAGGCTGGGAAGGTTTCTGTCTGCCCTGAACAGAGGCGGCTCCAGTGGACACAGGAAGGTCCCACCTACCTTGGTCAGCTCCTGGGCGTTGGCCAGGTTGTCCACAGCGATGGCCAAGAAGACGTTCAGGAGAGTGTCTGTGGGAGCAGCTAAGGAAAAACTCTTCCTTTTGGTGCCACCCCGCAGGAACAAGGATTTTTTTAAATGCATTTAATCCATGAATAAAATTAAAGCCTTTTCCCTAGGGGAGCAGCAGGAGGAGGGGGATTTATGGATGTTCAGTTCTTGGTTTGGTTTGGTTTGGTTTGGCCACTCCCTTCAGTCCAGGATTTCTGGGCATTCCTCAAGAATTTGATACAAATTTCTATAAAATTCACACATCACTCACACATGTTTTTATCCTCATTTCACAGGGGTGACAGATAAAGCTCTTCCTACAAGGACATCCCTGTTTTATGTTCCCTTTCTGTTTTCCAGAGCTCTGAATCTTCGTTTAAATCAATTTCTCATGTGAGAAATGATAAAATCAATTTCATATTTTTAGTGCCACCCATCATGATGTGCATCATGAACACTGAATTTCCTTTAATACATTCACCCAATTAATACATTCACCCAGTTAAAGCCTTTTCTGAGCAGCAGGAGAGGGATTTATGGATGTTCAACTCTTGGTTTGGCCACTCCCTTCAGTCCAGGATTTCTGGGCGTCCCTCAAGAATTTGATACAAATTTCTATAAAATTCCCACATCCCTCACACACGTTTTTATCCTCATTTCACTGGGGTGACAGATAAAGCTCAGAGAAGCAATTATTCCCCTCCTGCTGCCCCTCTTTTCCCCCTTGGTGTTTTTTGGATTGACCCCTGGAAGCTTTGCCACTGTTCCCAACTCTGCCATCCCTCCCTGGAGCCGGCTCTGCGGGGGCTGGACACACATTTGTCCTCCCCAGCCCTACAGTGTGGGACCTCCTGGTGCTCCCAGAGACACCACAGCCCCAAGTTTTCCACCCCTCCAGCCCAGAAATGCAGATTTCACCCTCATTTTCCCCTCTTGTTTGAAAGGAAACCCAGTGGAGCTGCAGGAAATTGGCCATTTAAAGCCAGAATTTACATTTTTATACACACAGAGCTGTACAAAGGCGTGGAGTGCATGGAAAAATGAATCCCAGGTCACTGCTGCTGGGAGGAAACGGTCCTGGCTTATCCCACCGGCGTCAGGATGACAATGAGGCCACCCCAGACACCCTGAGCTCCAGAGCAGCACACCCAGCCCTGTTAACGAGCTCTGCTGATAAAACAGCCCCTAAGCCCAGCCTAAACTGCACAGAGCCCAGCTAAACCAGTGCCCACACCAGCCTGGGCCTCTCAGCAGAGCTCTGCATTCGCTCACTGAGACACAACCCAGGCCTGGAATTGTTTATTCCTATTTTACTTTCATTTTTCCACCTAATGATTTCAGCTATTGCTGATTTTATTGTTGTTATTCCAGCCCCGTGGCTGCAAAACAGCCCCGGAACAGCCATAAATCAGCTGCCTTTGCACAGGGAAGGAGGGCAAGCAGAGCAAAACCACAGCAAAACCACTCTCCCAAGCAGAAAATGTGTTTGGTTCTTGTTCATCACCTGGGGACAGGAGAGTCACTCATTCCACAGCTCTGTGTGCTCCTGCAAATAAATAGGAATGTACGTGGGAATGGTCCATAAACCCAGTGAAAGCACTGCAGGAGTTTTAGGAAACTAATCCAGGTATTTGCAGGAGAGCTGGAGAGGGGCTGGGGACAAGGGATGGAGGGACAGGACACAGGGAATGGCTCCCACTGCCAGAGGGGAGGGATGGATGGGATTTTGGGAAGGAACTGTTCCCTGGGAGGGTGGGGAGGCCCTGGCACAGGGTGCCCAGNGGCTTGGAGCAGCCTGGGACAGTGGGAGGTGTCCCTGCCCGTGGCAGGGGGTGGGATGGGATGGGCTTTGAGGTCCCTTCCAACCCAAACTAGGCTGGGATTTTCTGCTGGGTTCACATTCCCGTGCCTCGGACTGTGGGGTGGAAGGGCGAGGGCAGGACTGGGGTGAGGCTGGTGAGAGGGAGCAGCCAGAAATCCCTCCTGGGAGGGCAGGAAAAGCGAGGGCCGAGCTCCCGGGGTGCCGTCAGCCTGCAGGGAGGTTTTGGGAATCCACGGCCTCAGGGCCCTTCCCGCCATTTCCCATTCCTTCGAGGGCTGTCTGGAGGAGCACCTGGGGGTTGCTGACAGGAAGAGGAGCCAGGAGTGGTGCAGGGCTCATCCCCCTCTCCCAGACAGAAATCCCGGTGTCCCTGCAGCTCCACCCTGCTCGGGTGCTCCAGAGCCTTGTCCCACACCCACGGATCGGGAGACTTCCCACGGGAGCAAAGCCGGCCCAAACCAGCAGCTCAGAGCCCCTCTGCTTTCCCTCTCCAGGGTTTTACCAAATAGAATCCAGCCCAGGCTTCAGCAGCAGGCATTCCCAGCTCTAATTCCCACTGAGGGAGTGTCTCCGGAGCCTGGGTGCCCATCGGAGCTGGATTCACCCCTTTGGATGTTTCTGCGTCCTTGCTGACTCCAAGCCCTGCAGGGCACGGGGTGCAGAGCCCTGGGGTTCCTCCAGCCAGGAACCAGGATTTCTCCGTGCCATGGAGGGTTTTTCCATCGGAAGATGATTCTCTGGGACAGAGAGAGGTTTGGAACGTGATGCCCACCCCCTGCTCCTTCCTCCATCCCAGCAAGGAGGGGGTGGGAGCACCTCGATCCCAGCAAACCCAGTGGATACAGACCAGGAAAAAATGGTGCTGGAATCATCCCCCCTCCCACAAAGAGCCGGATTTTTCCTTTCCAAAGATTAATTCCCCCATTTTCTTTGAGGGTGGGAGGCTGAGGGCACCCCTGGGCTTCCGGTCTGTGCTGGGTGTTTGGGTTTCTTCCTCTGGGGTGCTTCCAACAGGCTGGAAACACTTGCAAGCCTCCTCCTCTGGGAATAAATGTCTGAGCAATAAAACTCTCCCTGCCCCTGCCTCCCACACGATGCTGGAAGTGGCTCGTGTAGCACAAGCAACCCCTGGAAATGGAATTAATTCCTTTTTATCAGATCAGCCTGCCTTGATCCATTTCCAAGCAGACACAGTCTGGCAGATTTGGGAGGTTCTGCCCCAAAAAAGGTCCCTTGGTCCTTCCTGCAGAGCTGCAGGATTCCCAGATTTCTCCCAAACTCCAGGCTCAGCCTGTGTAACCAGTGCCTGGAGCCAGGAGTCAGCTCCTGCCTTGAGGGCCAGGGACGGGCAGCATCCTCCAGGCAGCTCCTGCTTTTCTCCTCAGGCTCCTCTGCAGTTTTTCTTGGAGCTTTTTTCCTTTTTTTTTTGCCTCAACAGATGCCTCAATTTATCAGTTAAGTGGATAACAGTGAGCACAGGCATGGTGTAATTTCCTGGAAAATGGGCCAAATCCTGTTGTTCCTTTAATCATAAAACTTTGATTAAAGCATTTCTGGTTCCACACAGACTCTCTGGAAATGGAAATTGTAACATGAGACACTTCCCAATTAGAAAAACAAACTTTTCCTTGACGTGATCCCTTGAAAAAGCAGATGGGTTCAAAGAACCAAAAATGGGTTCAAAGAGCCAA
Source organism: Machaerirhynchus nigripectus (assembly GCA_013397975.1). Taxonomy (NCBI): domain Eukaryota; kingdom Metazoa; phylum Chordata; class Aves; order Passeriformes; family Dicruridae; genus Machaerirhynchus; species Machaerirhynchus nigripectus. The sequence goes on along the minus strand of VZRQ01005226.1, from coordinate 351,368 downwards.
GTGCAGTGAGGAGCACCAGAATCCAGCACCACCCCACCATTCTTCCCCAGGAAAAGGAATAATCACAGAGCCCTGAGCAGCTCTGGGAGGAGAAATGAGTCCCTCAGGTTTAAAAAGGGCAAGATTTGCCAGCTGATCCCAAATCACCCATCCCAGTTCTCCAACGAGGTTTGACCCAGTGTCCCCAAACTCCTAAAAGCAGCCTCACCAAATGGCAAAGTTCCCAAGGTGACAATAAACCCCCTCCCAGCAGAGGAACCCAGACTCAGCATCCCAAAGGGCTCAGACTTTGATACAAGAAAATGAAATGAGTAAGAAAATAAAAGCAAAAAGTCCAATTTAAGAAATTAAGTCTCAGTATTGCAGAATCCCAGGACAGTTTGGAAGGACCTTAAAGCTCATCTTGTTCCACCTCCACCACGGTCAGGGACTCCTTCCACTATCCCAGCTGCTCCAAGCCCCATCCAACCTGGCCTTGGACACTGCCAGGGATCCAGGGGCAGCCACAGCTTCTCTTTAAAGAAGCTGGAAAACTTCAGAAGTTGGTGAAAGAAACCTCCCAGGACATTCCAGAAGGTTGTCTGAGTGCTGTTACTCTCTGTCAGCCAATTCTTCCCCCACTCTTCGTGCTCACACAACTCCACCCGCAGCAAACTCATCCCAACCTGCAGGATCCAGGGAGAATCAAAGAATCCCACCTGGCACACCCTCCCTCCTTCCTAAATGCTGCCAAGGAGCTCAGGCTGTGCCACCAGCACGGGGCTGTGGGCAAAGGGCATGGAAGAGGCACTGGAGACGTGTGGAAGAAGCCAGGAAAGCCACCCCTGCATCACCTCAGCAGCAGGAGGGAAACAAGACAGCTGCACCCGCCAGGATGAGATTCAGGGAGAAGGTGGACGAGCTTTCCACTCTCCCAATCCCAAATCCATGGCAGGGCCAGCAGGTTCCTCCTCTCGAACATCCCCTGCTCTTTCCCTGTTAATGAAAACCAAAGGACAAGGGAGAAATCCCATCGGAATTAAAGGTGAGGAAGGGAATTAATGCCCTGCTCCTCAAAAACGCCGGATCTGAGCTGCTCCGGGGTGAAAAGTCCCTGCCTCAGCTGCGCTGACAAACCTGATTCCAGCTTAATCTCATTTCCAAACGCCAAGCCCGGAGGATTCAGAGCTCTCCCTCCCTCCCTGCTCTCCACTGACCCAGTTTTCCAGAGGCTGGTGTTTCTGGAAGGGCCGTGCTGGCTGCCCTGAGGAGATGTCTGAGCATCGCTGCCGCGGCTCCGGGCACGGGATAAATCCCCTGGAGACACGCGTGTGACGGGCACAGCTCCCACTGCCTGCTCCGCTCTTCCCTGTCTCTGCTCCTCATCCCAAAGGAGAGGATTCCAGCAAAGCCTAAGGGCTGGAGCGCTGCTGTGCCACCCATGGGCTCCCATGTCATCGATGGCACCTTTTGCCACCTCCACTCCAGCTGGAGCAGCCTGTTTCTGCAGGAGCTCTGTCTTCAGCCCCAATACTGCCCCTCATGCACCCCTCCCTTTCTCCTGCATCTCCCAGCCCAAACAGGACTCCCAGGAAAAGAGGAATGCTGGCACTGTAACCAGAGAGAAGCTCAGGAAATCCTCACGGGAGCTCTCGGGCGGAGCAGCAGCACTGGCCGTTCTCATTCTGCTTTGGGGTGATACCATCCTGCTTTGGGGTGTTCTCATCCTGCTTTGGGGCGTTCTCATCCCGCTTTGGGGCGTTCTCATCCCGCTTTGGGGCGTTCTCATCCCGCTTTGGGGTGTTCTCATCCCACTTTGGGGCATTCTCATCCCGCTTTGGGGCATTCTCATCCCACTTTGGGGTGTTCTCATCCCACTTTGGGGCATTCTCATCCCACTTTGGGGTGTTCTCATCCCACTCTGGGATGATACCATCCCGCTTTGGGGCATTCTCATCCCACTTTGGGGTGATACCATCCCAATTTGGGGCGATACCATCCCACTTTGGGGTGATACCATCCCACTCTGCAGAACAAACAAAGCAGTCAGGGCTGCTTCATCTCTGCCACAATTCCTGGGTTTCCTGGTTTATGGATGCTCTCTCTGGCTCCACACAGCTCGTGGCTGTAGTCAGCAATCACAGAATCAATCACACAATCACAGAATCAATCACATAATCACAGAATCAATCACACAATCACGAAATTAACAAGGCTGGAAAAGATCTTTGAGATCGAGTCCAACCTAGACCTGTCATCCCCTTGTCACCCAGAGCCACATCCAGGGTTTTCCTAAACACCTCCAGGGATGGGGACTCCAAACGTGCCTGGGCAGCCCCTTTCAGTGCCCAATCACTCCTCCCGGGCAGAACCTCTCCCTGATGTCCAGCCTAGCCTTCCCCTGGTGCAGCTTGAGGCCGTGTCCTCACACCAGAGCTGTTGTAGCTGTTGCATTGTCACGGAGCATCGGCCACCACCGGGACAGGGACAGAGCCACCACAGCCCCTCTGCTCCCCCAGCTCTCCTCATCACACCCAGCTGCTCCCTCAGGAAGTATAAAATAGAAAATACACATAAAATACCCCCTCCCTTCCCAAATCCCACCCCGGTGTCCCTCTGTTCCTGCCTCCCTGGACCTCTGGGACACACCACCCCTTCCCCAGCAGACGCCCTGGGACATCTGGGGGGGATGAAAGCTCCCAGATTCTTGTTACCCTCAGGAGATTTCCATCTCTCAGAATAAAAACCAGACATTTTGTGTGCCAAGGCTTGGAACACTGAACACTCCCAGAGCCTGAAACCCAAGATCCACAATTAAATTTGACAAATTATGTGGAGACAAGATAATCTGGGGCATTTGGGACAGCACAGCTGGTCAAGGTGCCCCAGACAAAGACACCAAGAGAATGGAGCCTCATCTCCACCATCATCCACTCATCCCCACCACACCCATCTCAATCCTCCCCTAACTAAAAGCAAACTCTTTGTGAAGATATTCAAGGCCCTGCCCTGACCTGTCCTCGATTCTTTCTCCCACAATCTAAATTAAGAGAGCATTTTCAAGGTAAAGCGTAACAATTTAAATGAAATGTCTTTAAATTAAATTAAAAACTGTTATGTTGCCCGAAGAAAAGCGACACCAAGTTGGACAACTCACCTTCAGCTCCCACCCCAAAGTGCTGTCACGGCAACAATTTGGTTCTTAAAGTATAAGGCAGTGAGAATTCAGGGAAAACTGGGAATTTCTGACAGTCTGGGAAGGACTGTGCCACACAGGACATCCATGGAAGGATACAGTTACCAAAGAGGGTGAGGACGATGAAGTAGATGGAGGAGAACATTCCCGAGTGGACGCCGCCCTGCGACTCGATCCCGTGGTACATCACAGCATTCCAGTCCTCCCCCGTCAGGATCTGCACGGCGAGAGCAGGGAGGGACAGAGAGAGGGTCACTCACGGGAAACACAGCTCTGGGGGAGCCAGGCAGAGTGAAGCCATCCAGGAATGTCCCCAGGAAATGGAGGAGCATGTGGGGGACACCAGGCACAGCATCACCAGATGGGTGAGGGAGGGATTGTCCCGCTCTGCCCTGGGCTGGGGCGGCCTCAGCTCCAGTGCTGGGGGAGTTCCGGGTGTCTCAATATCAGAAAAAGACCTAAAGCTGTGAGGGAGTGTCCCAAGGAGGGACACGGGGATGGGGAAGGGTCTGGAGGGGCCCGTGAGGAGCAGCTGAGGGCACTGGGGTTGCTCAGCTGGAGCAGACTGAGGGCAGAGCTCCCCGGGGGCTGCAGCTCCTCCCGAGGGGCAGCTCCGGTCTCTGCTCCCTGGGACAGGGACAGGAGCCAGGGAACGGCTGGAGCTGGGCCAGGGCAGGCTCAGGCTGGAGATCAGGGAAAGGTTCTTCCCCCAGAGGGTGCTGGGCACTGCCCAGGCTCCCCAGGGAATGGGCACGGCCCCGAGGCTGCCAGAGCTCCAGGAGGGCTTGGACAGCGCTGCCGGGGATGCCCAGGGTGGGGCTGTTGGGGCTGGGGTCAGACTGGGTGACCCTGCCCCTCTGGGTCACCTGCCCAGTGCCCACCTTGACCAGGGGCTCTCACACAGGCGGAGGAAACAAAATCCACGTTCTGACACTTCACTCCCAGCAAAATTTCCCTCTCCTCTCCAGTTCTAAGCCGTGCAGAGATCCCAGGTTTCACCAGTGCCGTGCAGGGCATTTCCCACAGCCCCAGGAAAACCCCGAGCTCCCAGGGCAGTGCCCCAAGTGGGAGCTCTGCAGTGCCAGCCCCTCTCGTGCCCTTCCTCCAGCCAGGGCTGGGTTTGCTTGCCTCCCCCAGCCTCACTCACTGTCCCCAGGAGTGACCGTGACAGGAGGAGCTCTGTGACCTCCTGCCACCCCTCNCGAGGCTGCCAGAGCTCCAGGAGGGCTTGGACAGCGCTGCCGGGGATGCCCAGGGTGGGGCTGTTGGGGCTGGGGTCAGACTGGGTGACCCTGCCCCTCTGGGTCACCTGCCCAGTGCCCACCTTGACCAGGGGCTCTCACACAGGCGGAGGAAACAAAATCCACGTTCTGACACTTCACTCCCAGCAAAATTTCCCTCTCCTCTCCAGTTCTAAGCCGTGCAGAGATCCCAGGTTTCACCAGTGCCGTGCAGGGCATTTCCCACAGCCCCAGGAAAACCCCAAGCTCCCAGGGCAGTGCCCCAGGCAGGAGCTCTGCAGTGCCCTCTCGTGCCCTTCCTGCAGGTAGGGCTGGGTTTGCTTGCCTCCCCCAGCCTCACTCACTGTCCCCAGGAGTGACCGTGACAGGAGGAGCTCTGTGACCTCCTGCCACCCCTCCTCTGCTCCTCAGGGCTGGGAGAGCCTTCCTGCAGCTGGAATATGTGTGGATATCACTCCTGCTGCCAGGCATGGGGCACCACAACCTCTGCAGGGGCTGCACACCACATGTTCCTCTCCAGTTTTTTCCAGGTTTAACCCAAGTGTTTTCCTTCTCCCCACCGCCCCACAGTGCCGGGTGTTTATCTCAGCACTAGCAGGAAATGCTCCAGCTGAGCATTCCAGGGGCAGCTCCAGCCCCGAGGCCAAGCAGCGCCGCCACTCCCGCTGCTCACACCCGGAGCTGCTCCCGGCTCCCTCCGTGGCAGCACCCGGCCGTGCCTCTGAGCCCTTCCTCTGATGTGAGCACCAAGATCAATCCCCCGAGCTGGGCAATACCCTGGGAGCTGAGCACGGAACCTGCCTCCCATCCTGAGCTCACAGGACACGTTCTCCTCGAGATTCTCTTCCTGTCTCAATCCAGAAATCCTCATCACCCCCCTTCCCTTCCTTTTTATCTCCTTTTCGGGTGGTGACGCTGAAATACATCAGCCAAACCTTGCTGAGATCTGGGGAGGTTTGGGTCTGGAGGGAGCCTACCCTGTGCAGGACAAGGCTGGAAATGCTGGATCTGTGAGGGTCACCTGCACCTGGAGCAGGAGCAGCAGCCCCAACTCTCTGCTGAAACACCTGAAATCACTGGTTTAAAATTACTTTCAATAACTTCAAATTATTTTAAACTATTTTAAATTCTTGTTTTTAAAAAAGACAGGTAGAAAACAGTTGCAAAATTCAGCTTTTAAGTCCAAGCACTACATCTGCCAGAGCTGCAACTCCGTGGGCAGGGGGTGGAGAGCACAAAGGGCACACACAGATTTTAATTCAGCACAGAAATATCTGGTTCATCAGGGGTTTTTTCCCCCCAGCAATAAATCTTTTGTTCTTGTTTTCCTTAATAGCACAGCTTTGATTTTTAATTTGATTTTTAGTGATGCACGGATTCGTCAGCAAAGTAAAACACACGGGAAGGAAGGGCTGCCCCTTTCCTAAATCCCACAGGTTTGTGGGGACTTCTTTGCCCTCCCCAAGCAGGAAGAAACACCCAGGAATTTCAGCTCTAACACTGCCCCAGGACGAGGCATGGCTTTACCTGGAAGACTGTGAGGATGGCAGCAGGGAAGGTATCGAAATTGGTGGTTGGAGTTTCATCTTGGAAATTGAACCTGGGGAGAAGGGAGAAATCAAAACCAGAGTGGGGAGGGACGAGCAGCCCCAAGCAGCCTTGGAATACCCTTTAACACCCCATAAACCAAGGCAGGGAGCACCATTTGTTCCACCTGGCTGCAACACCCCAGGCGAGCTCAGTGGGGAACATCCCAGAAGGTGTTTAAGAAAACCATCAGCAAAAACTCAATTTCATTCCCAGGGAAAATTCCAATGCTTTGAAAATTCATTTCCACCTCCAATTAAAATGAACAATCAAAATCTCCAACGATTCTGCAGAACGAGCCATTCCAAGAAGTTTTCATCCTCAAGTGTGTAAAAGCCCAAATTGAAATTCCCCTCTTAGTAGATAATTTCTTTTTAATATTTTAGAGATAAAATAGGGATTGACTGGGAAAAATCAAAGGCCAAACAAAACCATTTCATTATTTCAGTTCAGAACCGATGCTGGGGTTTAAATAGCACTGTGATGGTTCCTGCTGCAAAATCCACCACAGCTGGCATTTCTAATGGGAATAACCAGGTCCAACAAAACTGCGTTTTCCAGCTAGAAAATATTCCAAGTGGATAAATATGGTGGCACTCTGGTTATCAGGGAAAGAACCAGGACAAAAAGTGCTGCCTCCCCAACCCTGTTTCAGCTCTGGGTGTGCTGGGGGCCATGGGGTGATGGAAGAGCCTTGAACTGGGGACATTCCTCCTTAGGAAAGAATTCAGCTCCAGGGAAAACATCAGAACAGGAATTATTTCCCTATCCCCAGCCCTGAAATCAGGGATGTGGACACTTCCAAAGATCCCTCGGACTTACTGTCCTCCAAAGAGCTGCATCCCCAGCAGAGCAAAGACCACGATGAACAGGAACAGCAGGAAAAGCAAACTGATGATGGATTTCATGGAGTTCAGCAGGGACACCACCAGATTCCTCAGGGAATTCCAGTACCTGCGTGGGAGGTCAGAGCAGCCAGGGGAGACCGTGAGCGGGGGAAGAGCTTTTGGGGAGAAATTAATAGGAATTATTTCCAAAGGAACAAGGGGAAACGGCCTCAAGTTGCGCCAGGGGAGGTTGAGGTTGGACATTTTTCATGGGAAGGGTGGTCAGGCACTGGAAAAAGCTGCCCAGGGCAGTGGGGGACTCCCCATCCCTGCAGGGACACGGTGCGTTCGGGCACTGGGATAATGCAGGATTCCCCTTGGGAGCTGCAGGGTCCTGGCTCTGGTCACACAATCAGCTCAATTCCATCGTGTGGGGTGAAAAATCCATGGATTTGGGGCAGGGGAACTTTGGCAGCAGCGGCTTGGGAGCGTCACTTGCTGTCCTGAGAAGGGCAGAGCCCTTGGGTTGGTTTGTGAAGTTAAACCTCTTCTCCCAAGGAGCGAGCAATAACAAAGAGGGAATGGCCTCAAATTGTGCCAGGGAGGTTTAGGTTGGGTTTTGGGAAAAATTTTCTTCACTAAAAGGGTTGTCAAGCCCTGGCCAGGCTGCCCAGGGAGTGGCAGGCTCACAGTCCCTGCAGGGGTTTAAAAAGCTGCAGATGTGGCACCTGGGGACACAGGTGAGTGGTGGCCTTGGAAACACTGGTGGGACCCGATGGTCTTGAGGGTCTTTTCCAATCTAAATAATTCCCTGATTCATCCCTTTGTTGTGCTGACCGCAATCAATGGTCAAAACTCACCAAAATCAAATTGTAACTTGCAAAAACGTCCACAATTTTTACAAAGTACAGGAACCAGCAACAGCAAATCTCAGCAGCCCCGGATAAAACGAACTGCTGATAATTTAATTGCTCTGAATTTGCTGCAAACCCAGGGGTTTTCCCCACATAAAAATCAGTGCAAAGGTAAATCACAGCGACATTTCTGGTGCAGGTACCCACCTGTTCTGCTGGACATTCCCAGGAATTAACATTTCCACCCGGTTTGTCCCAGAGCACAACAAATGACACAGTGCCACACACAAACCCGGGATCTGAATGTTAATTAGCAATAAACAATTAGCAGGTGCAAAGCAGCCCCACGGAGCTACAAGACTTGTTCCTGATTACTTCAAACGTTTTGCTCGAATTTTCTTAACCTACTTGAGACGGTTGGGGTGTTTTTGGAGGGAGGGGCTGTTCCTCCTCCTGTTACTTCAAGAATTCAGGGAATGATGGAAAGAAGGGAGGACTGAGGAGTAGTGGTGTAAAAAATAAGGTGGAAAACAACAGCAGGAGCTAAATTTGTCATCAATTTCCACAGCACGCCTTAGAGATCCTGCAGAAACAGCTCGGGATGGATCTGGAAGGGGCACAGGAGCTCTTTGCTAATGCCGGCACACGTGAACTCAAGGCAGGAGCATGGAAACAACAGAAGAGCTCTGGCACCCTGAGTTAAAATTCCACCTCAGAGCCTCCAGGCCGAAAAGCTCCAACACTGGCAGCCCAGGCAGCAGGAACACATTTCAGATCTGTGTCAACACAGCGGCTCAGCCCCAGGATTAGCACCCAGCAATCCCCAGGGAAGCTGCTTTTCCAGAGCCTAAATACTTAAGGAATTGTCAGCAGATCAGCAGCAAGTTGATGGGACTGAGGAAGTAAATAAAACTTGGGGTTTTTACCACCGAATACAAGTGATAACATGAGATTTTTGTTTTAAACAAGCTTAAAACCAAAGCAGAAAAGGAGATTCTCCTGTCAGCCTCCGGTCATTCCCACTTAAGGAATTGTCAGCAGATCAGTGGGAAGTTGACTGGACTGAGGAATTAAATAAAACTTGGCGTTTTTACCACCAAATACAATTGATAACACAAGATTCTTGTTTTAAACAAGCTTAAAGATAAAGCAGAGAAGGAATTCTCCTGTCAGCCCACCGAGGAACCACGAGTAGACAAACCTGCACGTAAGGCTGGGGAGAGAAAGGGCTGTTTAAAATTCCTCATGGATGCAAATCCAGGCTCAGGAATTCCTAAAATTCCCAACCGCCCAGCCAAGGAAAGGGGAATTCTGCATCTGCAGCTTTAATCTGCTCCTGTCCAAGTGCAGACCTTGGAGGCTGGGACAGGCAGGGTTTTGTGCCAGCTACTCCAGGGCATCGGGGAATTGGGGTTTTTTGGATTATTTGTAACTTTTTAGCAATTTAATTATGAATTTATGGTGGATAAACATGGAAGGCACTCCTCCTGGTGCTGGGGCTGGTGACACAGATGTCCTGGGGCGCTCCAAGTCTGCTGTGAGCGCCACGGCAGCTGCACTTACTTTGTCACCTTGAAAATCCTCAGCAGGCGCAGGGCTCGCAGGACGCTGATGCCAAAGGAGGTTCCCGGCTTCACTGCAGCCCAAATGACCTCGAAAATGCTGCCCACGATGACCTGCAGGGAGACACCACTTCAGAGAGGGCACAACTTCTGCTGAGCTCCCTGTGGGGCTTCCAGAGAGGCTCGGGAGAGCTCAGGAATCACAGCTCCGGCTGTTTCTTATAAAAACTTCAGGAGAATCCCAAATTAGCCAGGAGAACTGGAAAACCTCATCCCAACTTTCTCCATCCCAGTCTGCCCATACCCAGTGATTTTTACACAGGTTGTTGTTTTTACAGGTTGTTGCTTTCTTCTCTACCTTAAAACACCTTTTTTTGAAGGACAGTATAATTTTTGATCGAATTTTTTAACACTGGCTCAACTGCAAATGCCAACTGTTCATTTTCCCACCCCACACAACCTGCAGAGGTGCAGGGGGGCATTGCCCCATCCTCCCCTTCCCATCAGAAGGACTAAACCTCATCTACAGCAGATCAGCAGCTCTGGGTATGATCTACCAGAACCTTCTGGCAGCTGAGAGTCTTTAGGAGAGCAATTAAAGCAATAATGATGATGAGATCCTGCAAAGCCTCTGGCAGACAAATCCCATCATCTGCCTGGCCCTCAGCCTCGGGGCACTGAAAAACCTGTCCAGAATCAAGGCGGGTTTTTAAAGTTTTGGTTTGGCTCGTTGGTTTAAGGATGGCAGAGGATTCACCTCAAGCAAGGAAAAAATCCTCTCAGAAATCCTTTATTAGGAAAAGGACAAACAGGGATGGCTTAAGCACAGCTGGGAAGGACAATTAAACCCACACAGGTTTCTGCAGAGTCAATAGGATCAAACAGGCATTTCCCTGCCAGTTGCTGGCATTATTCACATTAACCCAACATCTCTGAGCTTCCACTGCGTGCGAGCCCCACCAGGAACACCAGTTTCAAACTGGTTATCACCAGAGCCCAGCTGGTTTGTGCTGTGGGAGGGAGGATTAATGGGGGGAGCAGGGCTGGGAGCCCCTGCCACGGACAGGAACATGGATGTCTCTGGAAATTCCAGCGCTGCTCGACTGCCCTGCAACACACGCTGTGCCCTGAGCTCCCGGAAAATACAGAGGGAAAGGGAGATCCACTGCAGCCGATAATTCCACTGTCTCCCATCTGAAGAAGGAGAAACTAAAGCTTCTCTCCCACCACTGGGAATCCCTCATGAAACAGCAAAAACCCTTCCTCAGCCCCCCCACATCCTGCTGGTAATTAATTTTCCCCAGCAGGCCCTCCTGGGAGCCTGTGCCACGCCAGGCCCCGCCGGGCTGGTGCTCCCCAGGCTGATGTTGCTCGGATTTGTCATTTCACCCTTCACATCTCGATGCTTTGTCAGACAAAACCGGGCACAGCTCTCTGTGATGTTCCAGTGCCGAATTCGTTCTGGGGGCTGGAAGGTGGGTGAGGGAGGGAAAAACACGGGCAGAAGGAGGATCCCTACGGATTCTCTGGAGGAGGAAGAATTAGCAACAGATCAGCAGCCTTCCCTCGTGGGAAACCCTCGGCAAAGCTCGCTGCCAGTGCTGCACACCCCACAGAGCTCAGAGCTCGTGGGTTCAGCTTCTGCTCTGTGCAAGCTCCTAAATCACCTGTCCCTGACAAGTTCCTGTTGTGGAAGGAGCATCCTGGATGCACAGATCCAAGGAAACTGGCAGCCAGCCTGGGGGGCAGCTCAGAGCCCGCCCAGTGCAGGATACCAACCTCCTGTCAGTCACAAGGCAGTGACACCCCTGATGGACAGTTTGTGGACAGTCTGGGTCTGGGCACTGTCCCTTGGGCAGTGCAGGACAACCCATCCCAACCCTCTGAGCCACCACAGCTGCCAGGACACCCCCAGAGACAGAGTCCCACCTTGGGACATGGGTGGGTGATTTAATCTCTATTTACTCTGAGCTTTGCCGCTGTCACAGCCAGAAAGAGAGTAAGCTGGCTCTGCTCAGAGCCTTGGATTTAGGAGGGTCACTCACTGAAGGTGACAACACCTCCTCCTCCCCTGTGGGAGCAGAGCAATTTCACTCGGTGAGGGGAAAGGGTTGCTCCTTTTGGCAGATGAAAACTAGGAGCAACAGAGACTGTCAGAGCAGGGCTGGGTGAGGAGTGCAATGCCCTGCCCCACTCTCCCTTCGCCCGTGGCTGCATCTAAAGCTCCAGATCTGGATTGTTACAACAGCCCGAGCCCTGCTCAGCCCACGCTGGAGATAAGAGAGGCCGAGTTCTCCTCTGCGAGCACAGATTAGAGCTAATAGCTTTTAATGAATAAATTAACATCCACACGCGGGGCTCTTTGTCAGGTGGAGCCAAACCCAGCCCTGCTGTTCACACCAGAGCTGCAGTTTGAGCCTGGACTCGTGCACTGAAAGAATCAGAATTATTGCCCTGCTGTCACCTCACAGGTGTTCACTCTTCTGCTCCTGGTGGTGTCTGAGAAGCTCTGCCCGTGTGACTCGAGGTGAAGGCTGCTCAGTGGGTGGCAGGGGACGTGAGCAGGAAGATGTGTGGGGTTTTGGTTTTGTTTCTGTCTTTCAGTCACCTGATTGCAATGGGAGGGAGACAATCTCCCAGCAGTCGGAGCGCTCGGGGGTGCTGATGCTGCGAACACCCCGGGGCTGCAGGAAATTAAATCCCCCAGCTGTCACATCCCTTCCAAAAGGAGGATAACGAGGGAAGCTTAATGCAGTTCACTGCTGCTAATTTACACGGGGACTGCTCCCCGCAGGAGACTCTCCCAGCACCACTTCCCGTGGATTTCCATACTCATCCTTAAACGCCCGGCTCCTGAATGACGGGAGAGACACCTGCTTTTCACAGGGAGGTTTTTCAAGGACAGGGAGTGACAGGACACAGGTTTCCCACTGTCAGAGAGCAGGGTTAGACAGGATATTGGGAAGGAATTCTTCCTTGTGAGCGGCTGGAATGGAATTCCCAGAGAAGCTGAGGCTGCCCCATCCCTGGAAGTGTCCAAAGCCAGGTTGGAGCAACCTGGGACGGTGGAAGGTGTCCCTGCCCATGGCAGGGGGTGAGAATGAGATGATTTTAGGTCCCTTCCACCCCAAACCATCCCGTGATTCATCCACCCAGCTGAACATGACTCACCCCGAAGTCGAAGCAGTTGAATGAAGAGTGGAAGTAATTCCTTGGCCCCAGCCCATACATCTTCAGAGACATCTCGGTGAGGAACAGCCCCAGAAAAACAAACTCTGCGAAATCTGGGAACAGGAAAAGAGATTCAGTTAATCCTCGAGCCCTTGGCGGGCAGAGCTCTTCATGTGGGGATCATTTTGTTCCTTTTTTCACAGCACCGAGGGCCTCCTGGCAGAAGAAAATCCCCGTGCAATGGCAAACAGCACCCAGGCACAGTTTGCCACCACGATTTCTGTGTGTCCATGAGCTGTGTGCAGCCTCAAGAGCTTCACCTGTACTCTTGGGCGGGGGCAGGAGCATTAAAGAATATTCTCATCGTCTCTGTAAAGGAATTTCAAAGGACAGCCCCAGATCTGATATTTTTAAAGGTCAAATTTAATTGCGAAGATGTTTTGGGACTTCTGTGCTTGCAAGAGATGGAGACTTTTGGGTGTGGGGTGTAAGTTTCTGTGACATCCTCTGATGATAAAAATACCTTCCTACCCAACAGAAGTGCTGACTCCGAGGGCTCACATTCAGAGGTGTTGTGTCTCCTGTTACCACATTTATTTTTATTATGCCTTTATAGCCCTGTAATTATGGAAGAGCCCGTTCTGGTTCCTTTTCCTTCACATATCCCAGCCTGGGAAGCTTTTGATGGGAAAATTTATCACCTATGATGAAACAAAGGGCAGAAGGAGCGGAGCTGGAGGCTTCCATTTCCGCATCAAGTTTTGAGGACTTGAAGCTCCAGCAAACGCTGCCTTTGGCATTTTAAGTTTGGATCTGGAGGCAACAGCAAGAGGGAAATGTTAAAAACAAAAAAAAAAAGAACCAAAAAAAAGGCAAAACCCACCTACGCTACCAAGAAAAACCAAACGCAGAAGGCAAACCTCTCTCTAGAGAAAAGATGAGGAAAAGAATCAAACCTCCAAAGGTGGGGATTAATCACCTTGTTTTTAGTGCAGCACAGGAGGTTCTCAGAGGCTGCAGCAGCACAGATGCCACAAGAAAGTCTCCTGCATTTTCAATTTTATGATTCCAGGAACGAGAAAGAGGGGATGGTGCCAAGCTTTACTCAGAGGTGCACAGAGACAGGCAAGGGGCACAAGGTACAACGAAAATTCCAGCTGGATAATCCTGGATTCCAGGTGCTTTGCACTCTGGGGCAGCTCCGGTCTCTGCTCCCTGGGACAGGGACAGGAGCCAGGGAACGGCTGGAGCTGGGCCAGGGCAGGCTCAGGCTGGAGATCAGGGAAAGGTTCTTCCCCCAGAGGGTGCTGGGCACTGCCCAGGCTGCTCAGGGAATGGGCACGGCCCCGAGGCTGCCAGAGCTCCAGGAGGGCTTGGGCAGCGCTGCCAGGGATGCCCAGGGTGGGGCTGTTGGGGTGTCTGGGCAGGGCCAGGGGCTGCACTGGATGATCCCTGTGGGTCCCTTCCAGCTCAGGGTATTCCAGGATTCTCTGACCTCCTGCAATCTGCAGCTTCAGCTGAGTGTGGGGAGAGACAGGGAGGGAAGGAGGGTCCTTCCCACCTGCCTGGATTTCCATTCCCAGCCTTCCACATTCACACGGAGTGAGCACAGCTGGCCCAGGTCCATCCTGTCCTGCTGGGAGTCTTTGGAAATGGCTTGAAAAACGCAGCTTCAATTACCCAAAAAACAAATAGGGGTTTTAAATTTTACATTTTAAATGAAAGCCAGTCATGGAACACCACGGGCATAAATTTTCCTGAAATCCAGGAAGCAAAAATGAGATGAGAGAGGTTTTATTAACACCTTAGTGAGGAGCCTGCAAGGACACTTGTGACAACATTTGCAGAAGGGGAGTTTTAATTATCCCGTGTGAGCTGCTCTCCTTGAAAACACGAGCAAGATCATTAAAGGAGACTCTCAAGGGCAATGTGTTCCCAGCTGAGGAGTAAGATGACAAAATCTGAGATCCAAAGCCTTTTTCCTAGGAAGAGGCAGGCTCCACTCCCTGCATCTCAGTGCTCAGGGAAGAGCAGGGGCACATGAAGGAGCAGCACAACTCCCTCTCACCTTGAGCTTGGAGCTTTTCAGGAGAAGCCTCTTCACACCTGCCCAAGCTGCAACTTTCCTCTCTTTTCTGACTGGAGGTACAAGGACTTGGTGAGGAAACCGCTGTCTCCAGCACCACCAGCGCAGGGAATTATCCAAAATCATGCTGGGAATCCATCTGACCTCCCATCCACTCTGGTGAGGCCCCACCTGCAGAGCTGCCTCCAGCCCTGGGACCAGCAGAAGGACCTGGAGCTGCTGGAGTGAGCCCAGAGCAAACCACGGAGCTGCTCCCAGGGCTGGAGTCCCTCTGGAGCTGGGCTGGGAGAGCTGGGGGTGCTCACCTGGAGAGGAGGAGGCTCCAGGGAGAGCTCAGAGCCCCTTCCAGGGCCTAAAGGGGCTCCAGGAGCTTTGGTTTCACACTCAGCAGCTGGTGCTTCCATTCATTATCAGAATGACTTCCAAGGGCAAGTCTCCCTATCCCAAGGATTGATACCCAGCCAATGCTTTGAAACCTTGTTGAATCAGCTGATAAAATCATAGGGAGAGGTTGTGGATCCTACAGGAAGCAATGCACAGCCCCCAGCTGTGTCTTATCTCTAGCAGGGTGATTCTCATCCTCTTATCTCTCCCCCAGCCTCGCCTGTCAGAGCCACACCTCAGGTACCCCCCAGATTCTTCCACAGAACAACAAAAATCCTCAGTGGTGGTTTTTGACTGCAAATTTGCGCCAACAGACCTCAGGACACTTTGCCAAGACAATCACCATCGTCCCAAAGGAGTAATAAAGGAGGAAGGAACCAAGGATTAGTGTTCAGTCCCTGCTCCAGCAGGAGGCTGAACAAACCCCGGCTGTCAGCAAGTGCAAGGTGTCACTAGCAGACTGACACATCCTGCAAATCCAGAATATCATACAAGAAAAAAAACTAGAAAGCTGGCAAAACAGAATCAAGAAATATTTGATTCTCTTAAAAATATATATATATACAAAATCCAGGAAGTGTTTAAAACTCAGAGCATCTAAAAGCCAACTTCCTTCTGTTGCTCTTGCAAGAGCCACCCTTGGCCTTTCCCAGCTGATGAATTCCAGCTCAGAGCCCAGAACTGGCAGCCAGAGCTGAGTCTCAGCAGGTACCAGATGCTACAAATCACAGCCCAGTGAGGCTGGGAGGGAGGGAAGTGAAACCCAGCCCCTGAGCTCCTTGGCCAGAAGGAATTGGCTCCATGAAGAGGCTGCTGCATCCGACACACGATTCCTTCTGAGAAGGCCCTGCCTAAATAACTGAAAATGCAATTTTGTTGTTTGGGCCTCCTGGTATTCAAACCTTACCTAATTTCATTTGCCTTAATCAAAAGCATTTTGTGATGTGATTTAAGGAGGGAAAGTTTGATACTAACACTCTTATTTCATTTCCAAGCTGTGCTGTTGGCAAAGGCCGTGCAAGCATCCCTTCACCCCACGCCTTTGAATTAGGTATTAATGAGAGCTACCAGCTCCTTTTTGTCAATCACCCACGGATTAATTCCATTTCTGCCCCGTCTCCCAGTCCAGTGCCATCAGAAGCAGGTGCTGAGCCTGACACTTCCCTCTCCTCACTCCCCTCGCACATTAAACCGAGCAGGAGAACCTCAGCAAGGCAAAACTTCCCCCTTTTTGCCCAAGCAGATGTGAAATGTTCAGCAGGCAGAAATAAATATGCTCCACAAAGCCTTTTCCTTGCAAATGTTGCATACTGATATCCAGAGGGAGCTGGGTCTTCACTTCAAAGGCAACAACAGCACCAAAAAAAGGCCAAATTGCCCCAAACACAAGCATTGGGCAGGGAAGAGGCTCTCAGGCCATAATGGCTCAAATGCTGTGTTCAGATGCTGGATTTATCAGAAAGGAGACATTGTGGATTTTGGGTTTAGACCTACATACATTAAGGAGCCACTAAGGATCCCTGTGTGATTCTCTGGAGAAAGGAGAGACCTTCGGGAGGGGCAGGCCCCAAGTGAAACCTCAGGGATCCAGTGCCAAAACCTCCTCCCCACGGTCCCTAAAACCCATCCCACAGATCCAGAGAGCTCTGGTCCCAACTTCATCCCACAGCTTTGGCCAGAGGGAGAGGAGAGCACCCCCAGCCCCATCCCTGGGGCCTCCTGCCGTGCACCAAGGCCTCCAGCTGCCTCCACACCAGGAACTGCTGCCCAGTTCCAGAGGCACAGCCCTGACTGAAACCCTTCACTCTGCATCTCCACTGGGTCCCCAGCATGGATTCTGAGGGGCCCTCAGCTGAAAATTCACCTTTGCTGTGTCCCCAGCATGGATTCTGAGGGGCCCTCAGCTGAAAATTCACCTTTGCTGTGTCCCCAGCATGGATTCTGAGGGCCCTCAGCTGAAAATTCACCTTTGCTGTGTCCTCAGCATGGATTCTGAGAGGCCCTCAGCTGAAAATTCATCTTTGCTGTGTCCCCAGGATGGATTCTGAGGGGCCCTCAGCTGAAAATTCAGCTTTGCTGTGTTCCCCAGGATGGATTCTGAGGGGCCCTCAGCTGAAAATTCACCTTTGCTGTGCCCCGAGCATGGATTCTGAGGGCCTTCAGCTGAAAATTCACCTTTGCTGTGCCCCGAGCATGGATTCTGAGGGCCTTCAGCTGAAAATTCACCTTTGCTGTGCCCCGAGCATGGATTCTGAGGGCCTTCAGCTGAAAATTCACCTTTGCTGTGCCCCGAGCATGGATTCTGAGGGCCTTCAGCTGAAAATTCACCTTTGCTGTGCCCCGAGCATGGATTCTGAGGGCCCTCCGCTGAAAATTCAGCTTTGCTGCTACCAAACCTCAGTGATGCCGATCTAGAGCTGGTTTCTGACAGAAATCTTTTCTCTCTCAGAATATTGGCAGTGGTGGAAATGAACACGAAGAGATGATAATAAAATCACGGAATATATGCATGAAATATATTCTTTTACTGGCAAGTGCAGATTATTTAACCAAATAATCACTGTGTTTCAGTGAGCAGTGCCCATCAGCATCATGAGAGAAATCCTATTTGGCCCTGGAGTCCCTTCCATGCAGAGAAGGAGAATCTCTGATCGAATTTGAGGATAATTACAGAGGCATAAAGTATGGCCTGTTATCAATCATACCACAAGAATTCAAAGAATTCCTCATCAGTTCTTTCAGTAAGGCTAAAGAAATCCCAAGCCTCTCTCCAAAGCTCCTGCAGTCCTTTTTCCAAAGCACTTGTAGAGATATGGAGCATCAAGCAGAAGCAGCTAATCAGAACAATTCAAAACAGAAAAGTTAAAAGAAAAGACCAAGGGAAAAATAAATCAATGCAGACCCGTAGGCTTTTACCAACTGTTCTTTAAGTAAAATTAATTTGTAATGTAATTAAACTTCTCCCCAGAGGGACAGGTATAATTGAATTAGAGGTGCCTGGGCAGAGTTGCAGGGTTTAGCAGATCCTCACAGGCCTTCCCTGCTCCTCTCCTGCTGCTACAGTTCACAAAAAGCCTCCTCAGTTCATCCCTAAGCACCTTCCCTGAAACAACATCCTCGGAATTTTTGATTTCTCTCTTGCTCTGCATCAGACCAGCCCTGTCCTGCTCCTCTGCAGCGACGTTCCCTCATCACGGATTAACTTTAAAGCCATTTTTAAACTCTGTCACTCTCCCACTTAAAGGATTTTGCCAAGTATTTCCAGGAGCTGTCTAAAATCCCCTGGTTTTGTGCTGTCTCGTTCTGCCTCTGTCTAAGGGATTTGTGCACAGACCTTGGGCAGAAAGGGGCTTTCCAGGAGCATTCCTGGAGGGCTCAAGCCCAGCTGGGCTCCTTCCCAGATGTTTGTGCTGCAGAGTTATCCAGGCAGGAGTGAGGGGACACGTCCAGCCTGGCCATCAGTGCAACACCAAAACAACCAACAAAGTCCTTAAGGCATCAGATATTCCCTGCACTCAGTATTCAATTCGAGATTTGTGGGAAAGATGATGCTATGAAAACTCTGCCATCCCCCAGGAAAGGGGCAGAAAGGTTTAAGTCATCATCAGTGCACAGCCAGGTGTGAATTCAGCTCCTCATCCCGGAATTCAGGAGGGTTTGGAGGTATGGGATACTTGGAATTTAAGAGGTTGAACTTGTAAGCCTTTTCAGGACAATTCTCCAAAGTTCTTTGTTCTAAAATCACACTAAAATAGGTTTCTGCCCAGAGCTTCCACTGCACTGTTCCAGAGGACAGAGCAGAGAGAATCATCCCCAGAATGAACCCAAAGAGCCTCTGCTCCTCATCTTGGAGAAAACCATCCTAAAAAACAAAACCAAACCCCAAACAAAAACCAAAAAAATCCCACAACAAAAATTATCTGCTGTACATTAGAATTTCCATGATGACCATTCATGGAGAGATTTAGATGGGATATTGGGAAGGAATTGTTCCCTGTGAGGGTGGGCAGGCCCTGGCACAGGGTGCCCAGAGCAGCTGTGGCTGCCCCTGGATCCCTGGAAGTGTCCAAGGCCAAGCTGGACGGGGCTTGGAGCAGCCTGGGACAGTGGGAGGTGTCCCTGCCGGTGGCAGGGGGTGGCACTGGATGGGCTTTAAGGTCCCTTCCCACCCAAACCAGTCTGGGATCTCTGGTTTTTATTCTCTTTGTGACAGTGACCAATCTTGTACCACCCTAAAAACCCAATGCAAGTGCCCACAAAACCTTCTCCTATTTTTGGCTAACCTGTTTTTTTGTGTGACCCACACTGGGCTGCCCCTCCCCAGTGCCAGTGTTGTTTCCAGCAGTGTTTAATGTCCCAGAAAGATGCAGAGCTCCTGGATGAAGGGTGATGAAAGTGATGAGGGGACTGGAGCTTTTCTCTTACGAGGACAAGGCTGAGAGAACTGGGGCTGTTCAGCCCAAAAAGAGATGACTGAGAGGAATCTTATCAAAATATCTGCAGGGAGGGCTCAGAGCTGGGCCCAGGCTCTGCTCTGTGGGGCCCAGCAATGGCACCAGAGCAACGGGCAGGAACTGATCCCAGGAAGTTCCACCTGACCACGAGGAAGAATTTCTTCCCTGAGAGGTGAACAAGTTGCTCAGGAGGGTTTGGAGTGTCCCTCATGGGGATATTCCAGAGCCATCTGGACACAGTCCTGTGCCCTGTGCTCCGGGATGGCCCTGCTGGAGGAGGGAGGTGGTACCAGGGGACCCTCTCAGGTCCCTTCCCTGCCCCATTCTGGGATTTCTTTCAGGGAGTTGCAGGGGATGATTTGTGAAACCCCTGTCCAGGTGTTTCCTTACTGACCTCAGCTCTCACAGGTGATGGTGGAAAGACGGCTGCGAGGATGCTGAGAATTTAATCCCCAAGAAATCCCAATTTTTGCTGTTTTTCTGCCTCTTCCATTAAATGTAAGGCAGTGGGATCCCCCACTCCCAGCTCAGAGGCACTCTACACCAAGAAACTCAAACTTGCTGCCCAAGTGCTTCTGAAACTAACTGACCTTACTGGGTGTTATGGACACACGCAGAGCTCCTGAAAAGTGGATCCATCCCTAATTCCAACCTTCCCTATTTTTTGTCTTCAGCTGGGATAGACTGGAAGCCTAATTTGTGGCCTCTGTCCCAGATAAATTTCCCACCTGGAGGTGAATCTTTAATTCCCAGAGACAGAACCAGCCCTTCCAGCCCTCACTGGAACGTTACGGAGTTTCTGGCTCATGGATTTCTTTCTGTTCCCTTGGAAAAGTCACTGCATAAGGTGCTCCCAAAACTGAGTTTTGTAAATCTGAAACCTTTTTTTTGGAGTTGAAAGACTTCAAGTGTGTCCTAAATATTTAGTCCTAATTCCAGAGGAAATCCTAATCCTCAAAACTTTTAATTACTCTGCCAATCTGGCTTATTATTTCCTCTGGTAAATTGAGGTGATGAATAAGCAAGAGTGACTTTCTGTATGGTCTGTCTCTCTTTTCACTCGAAATCTTGCCAAAAAAAATAGGACTTGAAAGAAGTTTCTGTCCTTATTATGCATCTCTCATTAGAGCTCCATTACCTGGTGGCATTAAATATTTCAACAGATATTAATAAGGAGCTTTTGATGTCAGAGCAGTCAGTATTCCTGACCTTTTAGGTCTAGTAAAAAAGAAAAACCTTCAGAAGTTTGCCTTCCTAAGACCTGAGGATCTGAGAAAAGAAGTATTTAAGTATCTAATTTATAGAGAAATCGAGGCAAATTAGGTAGATAAGCATCTTTAAAAGATCTAAGCCAACATTGTTAAAGACTGTTGGAAATATTTGAGGGGTTTTTTTCCCAGTCTTCTGTTTGCTTTTTTCAGAAGTTTTACCTTAATTTTCATCTGGTCGGGTGCTGAACAACAGATTTGCTCCTGGCCATTTTATAGGGTCAGAAGTGGCAAAGGAATGGCTTTGTCTTCCAGGAAAAAAACCCCATCCCATCCTTTCAGAAGGAAAAACGTGTACCATCAGCAAGCTCTTACCTGAGGAATTTCTAGGAGTTTTCCAGCTCTAGGAGTCACAGCCTCCAAACTCAATTAAAATAAACAAAAAAGCTCCATCCCTCACCTTCCATGTTTGTTAAAACCAAGCTTTGTGAGCAAGTAAGACCTCAGGGAGACACCATTTTTTATTTATCAAAGCAATACTCGATTTAAAAACCCAAAAATCATATTTTAAAAGCACTTCCAGACTCTCTGAGCTAAACCAGGTGACCACAGGAACCCAGCTAAAATAAAAGCTTTTGCACAAATATAGGACCATCTTCCCTCTGGGATTATTTCTGTCCCTTCCTGGCACCGGAGGGCACCGTGACACCCACCCAGTGTCATCACACCCCAGCAGGGAGGAGGGCACCAAAAAAGAGCTGTAAAGTTGCAACCTTTTGAAGGCTCTGACAGGAATCACAGCACCTGGGGGGAATTAGTGCCTGATTCCACAAGCACTGGCAGGATTTTTATCTCCCAGGCCATTCCACCTGCTGCTGTCCCGGGAATACCAGAGCTGGCAGAGCTCTGAGTGTGTCCCCAGCAGGAATCACCCGTGGGTGCAGAGCAGCTGCAAAAGTGACACAAATGTGCAGTTCTCTGCACACAGGTTAGCCAGAAATCTGCCTTTTCCCAGGCACCATTCCCCCTCCTTTGGGGCATCCTGCTCCAGGACAATTCCTCCTCCTGCCCCATTCCAGGACAAATCCTCTTCCTGCCCCATTCCAGGACAACTCCTCCTGCCCTTTTCCAGGACAAACTCTCCTGCCCTGCTCCAGGATTTACACCTGCTTGAATCTCAACTTTGCAGTAACTTTTAGGGTAACAATCCTCTCTCAAACTCATACCCTGTGCTGGTGGATTTTTTCTGAATTGTGTGATTCAATAATTTGAAATATGATCGGAAGGAGAATTGGGATTGTTCAGCCTGGAGAAGGGAGGCTTCGGGGTGACCTAAATGTGACCTTCCAGGACCTGAAGGGGCTGACAGGAAAGGTGGAGAGAGACAATTTACAAGGGTTGGAGTGCCAGGCCAAGGGGAGTGGCTCCAAACTGCTAGAGGGCAGGGATAGATGGCAGACTGGGAAGGAATTGTTCCCTGTGAGGGCGGGGAGGGATTGGAATGGAATTCCGAGAGAAGCTGTGGCTGCCCCTGGATCCTTGGGAGTGTCCAAGGCCAGGTTGGACAGGACCTAGCGGAAGAGACACAGACGGGTGGAATAAGCTGAGCTTTAAGATCCCTTCCCAGCCAAACCACTCCGCGATTCCACCACTGGTGAGTCAGTAGAACCAAGCTCTGAGGGAAGGCCGGAGCTGGGATGCGCCCGCGGGATGGGAAACGCCGGAGCTGCTGAGGGAGCGGGAGCTGCCGGTACTCACAGAGAGCCGTGGTGAGCTTCTCGGGCTGGTCGTAGTGCACCATGGCCACACAGAGGGTGTTGAGGGCCACCACGCAGAGCACGACCCAGTAGAAGCTCTGAGCCTTCACCATGCGCCGGATGAAGAAGCGGAACATCTTCTCCTTCCTCCTGAAGTAGGACGAGCTCTCGTTCTTGCCACTCTTCAAACTGGCACGGGCAAAGGGAGACCCTGGGACAGAGAGAAGAGTCACCACACCCCATCCCAGCAGGGGAAAGTCTGCAGGGGGTTCCTGGGCACAGCCCTGGGCACGCACAGAGCCTCTCCAAGCACCCGGAGCGGCTCGGCACAAAGCTGGGAATGCTGAGAATGGGCTGAGCAAGGGCATCTCGCTCGTGATGAGGGATGAAGGCTGGGATTTTAAAACTTCATGGATCGGTGCCCAGCTCCGCCATCTAAACTGGGCTTCCAAACCTTTCCAGCAATCCCGATTGTCCCAGTTAAACCCATCACCTTCTCCTGGCTGGCAGGGACAGAGAGCAGCGGGCGCAGGGGGATTTCTGCCCAGGGTGTGGAGCACGTCCTCGTGGAGCTGGGTAGGTGTGACAGGAAAGCTGGTCCCTGTTTTCCCTGCTCCAAGGACCAATTACTACGGAACTGAATGAGTTCTCCTCATTTTACTCTCCAGCCTCAGGTATTTCCTTGGCAGAGAGCTCAATCTGCCTCTGTGCACCAGATTTTGGGTGCAGCCACTCATTTGTCTCAATTCTGCCTCGATCAGCTCCATTTCCACTTCAGGCTGAAAGCCTGGCACGGAGTCAAATGTTTCAACAATAGGAAGCTGATGGAAGAAATGACTCCTGATGTCAGCTCTCCCCCTGGGGCAGAGGCACGGCTCAGATGAAAAGGCAATCTCTGGCCGGTGCTGAGGCAGGAGAAACGCCCCAGGAATGGGGGAATAAACACACGGACCCCTCAGGGTTCCTCTGCAGCACCCAGGGGAAATGGTGACTGTCCCAGGCTGGCCCTGCCTGTACCAGTGGTTTGTGACAAGATAACACATGACTGCCCTGCCCCATCCTGGGATGGAGCATCCCAGCAGGATGAGCAGGACACACCTTGTCCCATCCTGGAGCAGATGACTGTCCTGGCGCTGGAGATGGCTCAATGACACAAACAAAGTGTTCTGGCTGCAGCAGCCAAACCTCAGAGTGTGAGCACCTCCACGGCAACACTCGGAAAGGGTGGGAATCTCACCCAGTCTCATCCTGCAACATCAACCACAGCAGCCAGAGAAAGGATGAGGCATCCAGATGTGACAGCAGCGGGTTCTCCAAACCTCCCAGCTCCACACAAGTGTGATGTTCCCCAATGGAAAGTGAGCTCTCTGCTCCGTTTCACATTTCTGGCCATCCACCAAAAGCAGAGCTGGCCTTGGCCAGGCTTTGAGCAAACTCCTTGCTGAAAAACTCAGCGTGTTCTTCTGTTGGTTTGAAAATCCTGCCTTTGGCAGTTTGGAGAAGAAGAAATCCCAATGCTCCTCCTTTGCTTTAGGACAACAAAAAGAGCCACAGGTTGGGATTTAGGCTGCTCCATATCCCAACACTCCTCAGCAGATACAGAGCTCTCGGATACCCAAGCCCCTCTGCACTCCCAGACTGGCAAAGGAACAGTGCTGCCCTTTCACTCCTCTCTGCTGATCTTCCAGAAAAGCAGAGCAGCGACATTTAAACTGTTCTAACATGGAAAACATCCCCTTCTCCAGGCTTTAGCATCCGGGAATCACGGCAGCGCCCTGGGCCTGGTACGGTGCGGAGGGTGTGAAGCCAGTGGGAGTGGAAAGAAAAGAATGAAAGCTAAGAACAACTGCAGAGAACACCCTGGGAAGTGTTTCCCACCACAGAGCTTTATCCTGCAATTATAAAGCTCGTCAAGGTGTTGGTGTTTGAATTAAAGTGCCAATTTTCAGCCAATAGCCAGAGAGAGACCTGGCAAAGTCTCCCCCACCCTGAGCTGCAGCCTCACGTGGCACTCAGGGGTTATTTGTTAGTTCCTCCACGCTCCTCATGCTCCCATCTGAACACACTACAGAAAACCATCCAAAAACCCCTTTTCTCCAAACCAGCTCCTTCATGCAAAACTGCCCACGTGATCTGATTGTTTATGCTCTGCGTCTCAGCCTCTCCACGAGCCCACGGGAGCGGCTGCTTCTGATCCATTCCTTCTTTTCTGCCTCGTTCCATGAATCGAAATCAAAACCACTTTCCCCAAGTGGGTGAAGCGCTTGCAGAAGGTGGAAGGCACTGCTGTTATTTTCCCTGCCATATGCTCCCGAGACAGTTCCCAGCTCTGCCTCGGATTATTCCCGAGCCCAGATGCTCCGTCATCCGTTGCCACCTGAAATGCTCAACTCCAAGATCTGTTGGCGTGGCATTGGCTGCCCGGAGCCTGGAGGGACTTGGATTTGAAGGCAAAGATCTTGTAATTATTACAGCCGTGAGCAAATATCCCAAAAATGACTATTCCTTGTTATCCATGCAGGGATCCGAGGAAAAAAACAACAACAAAACAAACCAAAAATGCACACGGGCTGCTGCATTTTTGCCCTTTTTCAGCACCAAACCTCTCCTAGAAGTGGCAGCAGTTTCACCACAAACCCTGCAGCTCAGTGCTGGTGTCAGGAACATGCCAAGCCACGCTCACTTCCTGCAACCACATCTTCCTTTAAAGGGGGGGAAAAAAATTCCAGCAGCAGCTGTGATCCCTTCAAACACCAATGCCAGCTTTCCAAAGGGCAATCGAGGCACTCATGCTTTGCAAGCAGCCACGGACACGGATTCTCAAATGTGCTGTTTGTGCTGCTCGTCCTGTGCATCCAGGATTTGCTGCTTCGTGGGGACCGGGCTGCCAAGACATTTCTTTGGAAGATAATGAGAACATCTGCTGCTTCAGCAGCAAAACAGACTCCAACAACAGGCACGGGGATCAGCAAAACCCCGACTGCAGAGCAGGCAGGAGACGCCTCTCCCACTGCTCAGAGGGTTTTGGCTCCAGCAGCTCCCTGAGGTGGGTGCTGAGTGCCCAGAGCCTCCCCTGCCAGCCCCAGAGCTGCCTCTGCCTCCCCTCCTGGGGCTGTCTCAGCAGGGAATCAGCTCTGGGAGCTGCAGAAGGGGCAGCACCTCCTCAGCCTGAAGAGCCCAAGTTCACGCCCAGCAGTGCCCCACAGGGCAGGGGATGCCCCGCTCTGCACTGCAGCTCCAGATCTGGCCTTCAAATTGCTTTAAGATCTTCCTCTAAGGCAAGAATGAGAGAATTGAGGCCACTGCCCAGCACTTCCCAGTGACCACTCCCACGGCAAAGGCTGCAACGCCTCAGCTGGGCGTTAGTGGACAATGGGACTGTGGCCACTTCCTCTCCTCCCTCCAGCAGTGCTGTTTGACAGATTTGGGGTTCATTAGCGTGAATGAGCACGTTCCAAGCAGAATCCCGGGATGGGCAGCCCGGCAGGGATTGTCCCAAGGCTTTGCAGGGCTCCCTAAAGGGTGCAGCATGCAAGAGCTGAGCCAGGCAGCGCAGGGACAGGGTGAAGCCACGGAGCTTTTTGCTTTGGGAAGTCGAGTGCTGCTGCAGGAGCAGTGGAAATTCATTCTCCTTCAGGAAACCACAGCTTCGGGAGCAAAGGAGCTGCTCCAGAGGAGGAAGCAGGACATGGACAGGTTCGGGCGGAGATCGAAACCTCGGGGGATGCAAAGCCAGTACTCACCAACGGAGCAAATGTCTGTGAAATGGTCCTCACCTTCTTCTGCATGAATCAGGTCGTTTTTGCTCTTCTTTATTGCGGCTCTTTTCAACACTGTGTGCAAATTAAAGAGAAAATGCCCCGTGAGGATGCGGAGTGGATTCTCTCTCCCCCTCCCTTCACTCTCCAGGGCCAGCATTTCCTTCCCAATGCCAGCTTAAAGCTCTCCCACAAGGGTACCCTGGAGCAAACCGGACAACCCACAACCCCGCAGGGCCTCTGCACGCCTCAGTGCCAGGGCGCTTCATTCCTTTGACCTTCCAGCTCTTGAAGGTTTGCCAGGCACAGCTCTGCCCGCTGCAGATGCAGGAGGGTGGGGGAGTCGCTGCAGCCTGCTGGGCCTCTCAGCACAGCACAAAGGCTGGGCAGGGTCACCGGATCTTCCCGAGCCCCACTGGGCTGGGGGATGAGCGCTGCCACCCCTGGAACCGCCAGTGCTGTTTGCAGTGGGCACCACGAGGGAGTCAGCGTTTACAGAGCTCAGTTTACCACCCAGCGATGCCTCGAGGAGCAGAAATGCTGCGTGGAAAAAGCGGCCACACGTCAGTGAGCAGCCTCTCGGCAGCACCCGGTGTGCAACTCCTGCCCTCTGGGGATGGCGGAATTCTTTGAAAACACGTTTTGGTGTGGTTTTTTTTTTTTTTTCCAAAAGCATCTTTTAGTGGGGAGGGAAAACATCGCTACGTTTACTCCAGCAGGGAATGAGAGCTCTGCACTGTCCACCCAGAGCACGGGGCGGGTGAGGCAGGAGCACTGAGGACGCTGCTCCCGGGACCACCTACCTGCAGAACCTTGAGAAGTGGCAGAAAAAAAAAAATCACATTGGTACAGTTTGGTGACAGCTTCGAGACATACGGAAACTAAGCAGCGCTTTCTATCAGCAGTAAGACACCCCACGGTGTGGTGATACAGACTGGTCCGTGGGCACACACAGCAAAGCCACTCACGCTGCAGAGACTGCCCCGGGGAGGCTCCTCCACAACATCCCCTCGCCCTACACGGATTTCCCTGCCTGGACAGAGACGTGGATGCGCTTCCTCCTCCTAAGGGTTGTGCTTGTGTCACTTCAAGGGAACAGCCAGAGCGTCACCCGGAGAGGATGCTCTAAACCTGTGATCCAGATCCATTATTTTGCCAATAACCCTTTGTGCTCCTTGCTGCCCCACCCAGCTCTAGGCTGGATCCTCAGTCCCAGTTGAGGCAATACCAGCTTTGGGGTCTCTCTGGCTGTGTCTGTCCCAGTACACTCCAGCATGTCCAGGGCTATCCTCAGCACTGGGATTAAAATTTTCCAACACTCCCTGGCAGGAATTGAGCAGCTTTTTATCTTCTCCCCCAGAAAACTCCTCGGTGTGTTTGGCAGTGAGGTTGAGCCATGTCTCCAGGCACCCTGGATGCCATGTCCCTCTGTTTTGGGAACTCAGAGAATTTACCAGCATAGGCGTGGGCTGCTCCACACCAGTTGCTCCAAGGCTGGGAACATTCTCAGGCTCCTTTAGCTCTGGGACAGGAGGAGCCCGAGTCTCTCTCCGTGCCTTGCACCCACCTCGAGTTTCTCACACCTCTCAGACTGCTCCTCCACACACAAACTGCACCTGAGGCCTGACAGCCGCGCGCTGGCCAGGCCTCCCCAGCTCACACACACGACACACAGCCCCGACACGCACACGAGGACTGGCCAAGCACACCTCAGCCCTGACCTGCTGCAGCCCCAGCTCTTCCAGCCCCAAATCCTCCCCAGCGCAGGTCACCGGGCTGGCCAAGGCGGACCAGCAGCCGGGCACCCTGACGCTCCGAAAAGCTGCACGGCCCGGAGCCAGGCGCAAAACCACCTGGGGACTGTCACCGGTGACCTGGGCCCGCGGGGCTGGGGGGGAAGCTGCCCCTGTGTGCCACCTAAGCCCCTGGTGATTTGCAATCCACTCACTGTTGTAGCTGCTGCCGCTGCCAGTCTCTGCCGGCGCCGTGCCTTGAGGAATCGGCCCTTCCGAGGCGGCCCTCCCTGACAGTGAATGGGAGGAGAAAAAAAAAGAGGGGGGGGAGGGAGGGGAGGGGAAAGGAGGAGACATGGGAGGACGAAAGATGGTCAGAAAAGGGAGAGGGAAGAATCTTTAACTGAGCTTTGAGTGGCTGGCGCATCCTAAGAGCTGTCGGGGCTGGAGGCACGGGGGGAGCATCCCCGCGGCCTCGCTGCTCGGCTCCCTCAGGCCGTCCTGCCGCGCCGGGCTCGCACGTCGGAAGGAAGGATCACCACACCCTGTTATGTCTTACTGCTTACGGCTAACAGGGGGCTCAGTCCCTGGGTCAAATCCGTTCGGAGCCCTGCCTTCTCTCGGTCAGCGCATTCTCTCTTCTCCATCCTCCTGGCAGCCTCTACCCCCTGCACACACAGCCAGCCACCCTCGGCAGGGCGTGGGGACCGACCCCGAGGGCACATCCCCGTCCCAGGGCGGTGTGGGGTGTCCCATAACTGCTCCTCAGCCACCTGCAGCCTGGAGGAGCCCCGGGAGGAGGGGCTCTGCGGCCGGATTTGTGCCGGGTGCATGCGGGAGGATCCTTCCTGCTCGGGAGGAAGGCGTGGCAGTGACGGCAGCTGAACCTCTCCCGTGGCACAGGAGGAAAAGTGCCCAGCAAAGCCACCTACCGTCCAGAGGGGACTTCTCCTCCGCGTTCTTGTCCTCCTCGGCCAGCATGACCTCCTCTGGAAAAGGAAAACCAGCCAGGGTCAGCCTCAGGTTCCTCACGGCCCTGCTCCGACACCAGTGGTGGGGGCAGCTGGTGCCTGTCCCGGTGCCTCCCACCTCACCCCAGGGCCTCCCACCTCACCCCAGCATGTCACCACCTTACTGAGTCTGCAGAGGAATTCATGGCTCAGGGACGTGTTTCTCACGCTTCTCACCCCGTGTCCCTCGTGCACAGGGGGATGATTCCAAACACACCCCTTCCTCCCGTGATCTCCCTCCTCACAACCACCCAGTCTAGGTTCTTCGCCCAACTCTCATCCACAAGGCTCTTCTGGACACCAAGGACCTTCCTCCACCAAGGACCTTCCTCCACCAAGGACCTTCCTCCACACCAGGCAGGGCCACAAGCCCCAGGAAGGTCCCTCAGGCCCGTCCACACTGGAGACAGTTTGGGAATGATGCTCCACACCCATCGCTGCTCTTTTGTCTCCAAAAAACCAGGATTCAGCCATGGGGAGCAGAGTGGTGGCACAGGGTGACACCAGCCGGGCTAGCAGGAGACTCGGTGTCACCACAGAGCCATCGCATCAAATCTTTGTCCAAATAAAATCCACAGCAAGTTTTCCACGGGGGAGCTCTGCCTGGCACAGTGGTTGCACCCCCACCCCGGTGTCCCATTCCTCTGCAACTCATCTCCAAAATACAACCGTGCACTTGCCTAAATTAAAGAAAAACCAGGAAACACTAAAAACCAACCTCCCCAAATGGAATCTTTTTTATCAGTGTGAAAGACAACCCAATTTCCTGAGGTTTCCCAGGGCAGTGCCACCCCCCTGGGCAGTTTGCAGGGCACCCCACACTGTGCCAGTAATTGAGAGCGCACTCAGAACCACAGATTTTCAGTTTGCTGCTGGAAAATGATGAGGAGATCTGCTAAAGGACAACCCAAAGCACACAAAATACTGAGCTGGCAGCCGGTAAACTCCACACTTCCTTCTATTCTTACAAATGGCAAATTCACACGCCTGTAATTCCATCGAGCTCGGGCTCTTACTAAAACATCTGACACCCTGTTCCCACCAAATTTTGCTTTAAAGACCATTTAAGCCTGTCTAGATGGAAGAGCAGCTTCAGAAAAATAAATACAAACAAACCAGAGGCCAAACATCAAAGTGTGAGGCTGAGAGCTGTCTAGAAGGATACCAGAGGGATCAGCCTTATATAAGCCCATATAAGCCACACAAGCCTTATATAATCTCGTTATTAATCATCTGGGAGAGAGAGGCAATGATACTTTAATAAGACAGCAAATTGAGAAGGCTGAAAAATAATACCAAGTACTGAGGAAGGCTGGAAACCCAAGCAGAGGGGAAGGAAATAAAAAAGTGCAGAGTAATGCACCAGAGATGTGAAGGAAAGGAGAGTTGGGAGGGTTAAAGCCGGGCTAGCTGCACTTTAAAAGGTACAAAATCCTTCCAAAAACCCACAAGTCCAGCCTGCAGCTCCCACCTACGATTCAGGTGGGTTTCAAGGCTTCTTAGGCCAGGTCAGAAGAGTGAAATGGGCATTTTTGGACAGTTCAAGAGACTTCTCTGACCAACCAGCACCTCAGACCAAAAGGTTCTTCTGAAGTCCTGCCTGTACTGATGTTTGGGGGCTAAAATATGGGAGGAATTAAATGGCAATTCCCAGTGTGACTGCCCTAAAACACAAGGAAGGGATGGGTTAGACATGGAAACCCTCCCCAAAGGCTGCTATCAAAATATTCTCACCTTCAAATTACACGACTCTGCAAACCTTTGCCCCAAATTCAGAGCCCTGAGTTGGTGCCCAAACAAATCTCCATCCATGAACACAGCTGGGCTCAGTTTTACTGTTCACTTAGAATAACCCAACCCCATTTCACCTCTGAAATTCCCTCAAGCCTCGCTCTCCTCCCGCAGCATTCCCAGGTTCTCTCCCCTGATAATTATTCCTGTCTGCCTCTTGTCCTCTGGGAATCCAAAGGACCACAACTACCCCAGGAGGTTTTTAAGGCTAAAAAAGAGAGCTCAGCGGGTTCCTCAGCACTGCTGGGAGGGGTTTTTAACCAGCCAGCATCCTGAACAGAGGCTCAGGTCGCTGCTTTGCCTTAATCATCACTAACAGAGCCTGGAAGGAGACAATTGGGCACCTGAAAAACCCCCCCAAAAAAGTGCCTCTGCATTAGGAGAAATGTTCAGCAGAGAGATGGAATCAGATCAGCAATTTTGAGCCTCCACACAAAGGCTCAGGGGCTTTGCCAGGGTATCAGAGCCAGGGGTGTCTTGGCAGCAAGATGAATTTTTGGTCGTTAAGTGCTGGGTGTGACTGGGCTGGAAATGAAGGCAAAGCAGCAGAGAAAGTGGTGCCCCTTCTCCTTCTCTTTGCTGTGGAGAGGGAGGACACTGGGGGCTCAAAAGAGCAGCAGATCCCTAGAAATAACTCACACTCAACAGGCAGCAAGAGGTGAGGAGAAACAAAGAATAAATGAATGTAATTTCTGGCTTGGCAAATAGAAGAAGTTCTTTGAAGCGCAGCCTTTAGAAGCGGCCGTCACGCTCTCCCAGGGAGCTCGGCTTTGCCTTTGTGGCAATTACCCTCCCCTGGCGTCTCACACGGGGCTCAGGGCTGGAGGTGTCTTTTCCCATCTCTGTCAAGGGCTCGGGGCTCTGTTCTTCTAAAGAAAGCTCAAACCTGGAGTTCACAAAGCTCTCCTGTGGCAAGGGATGGCCTTGAAGCGACAGAGGGCTGGGAGAGAGAGGGGAAACCATTCCCAAAGCCTGGCACTCCCGTTTTGTGTGAAAAAGGTGGATTTGGAGAGAATTAAAATGCAAAAGACGTGAAACTTGATTAGCCCTGAACGGGAAGACTTTGAGTCTCTGAGCAAAGTGTTTTCCAAATGCTGCATGTCCTTGTAAGATAAGAGAAACATCTTCAAAAGAATATTTGTGGGCTTATAAGCTCTTTACTCTGTGTGGAGAACTCGTAGTTCCCTGTTCTCCAGAAATGCAGCATCCCAGCCCTGGATTCCTGCAGCTCTGAGGAGTTTAGTCGAGAAAGCAGCAAAAAAAAAAATTCATTTGTGTGGATTCCACTGCTTGGATTCCCCTCTTTTTAATTCCTCTGGAAAGCACAATTGCCTTCAGACTGAAGGAGGGGAGATTTAGGTGGGATATTGGGAAGGAATTGTTCCCTGGGAGGGTGGGCAGGCCCTGGCACAGGGTGCCCAGAGCAGCTGTGGCTGCCCCTGGATCCCTGGCAGTGCCCAAGGCCAGGCTGGACGAGGCTTCCAACCCAAACCAGTCAGGGATTCTGTGATAATTCAAATTACAGACCTGAATGGGAAACATTAAAGGTGCTTAAGAGTGGTCAATGAACAATAACCATGACGTTGAATTAAAATTATTGTTGACTGAGGGGAGGGAGGGCACAGATAAAGGAGGGATTTCAGTCACTCACATTGCCCTTGGTCCTAAAAGAGCCCCTGAGGTAAAAACCTGAGCGCTACAAAGGACAAGGGCTCCTCCTGCCCAGCTCCAGCAACCACTCAGAATACGTAAAAAAATTACAGAGCAAAAACAACCTAAGGATTAAGACATCACTTTATGAAGCACTGGAATGCAGCTCTCCACTCTCCCTGCCTTGCATCAAAAATAAATGAGGGAAAAAACAAATGAACAAACCAAATGCTCAGGGAGGATATTGGAAATATTGGAAAGCTGGTGAGGCTCCCAGGGGAAGAGAGGGGATTGGGCTGATTGCTTCTGGGTGCTCCAGAGCAGGAAAAAACAAGAGGAAACAAAGCAGAGGGAGATTAGAGAAAGAAAAGTAGAAGAACTCCTGAGTCCTCCCTCTCACTGCAGAAAGGAAAGGGATTTACAGGGAGGGCAGGACACAGCCTGGTGGGGTTGGTTGATTTTTTAAAACCAAACTGAGCATTAACACGTGGATCTCTTTGCTCCAAGAGCCAACGAGGTCAAGGCTGGCGGAAGGATTTAAAACCAATTAGATATTCCCAGGAATAATGACCAAATCCTCTGGAGCTCCATCACAGCAGAATCCCAGGAGCTTTTGCTCCTTCCTTTATGCAAACAGCTTCTGCCTGGGGCTGCTGCAAGGGATTTCTGCCCAGCTCTGTCTGGGACTGTCCCCCCTGGCTGTGTCCCCCCCTCCCAATCCTGGAACACCAATTCCAGATCATTTCAGAGCTGAAATCCCCAAAGCAGACCTGGGAAATCCCCATCGACGGCACAGTCCCAGTTCTCAGTGCCTCAGTCCTAAAGCCTGGCTCCTCTGCTCTGCTTTGCCTTCATGTCGCATTTTTATTCAAAGATTTTATTAACACTGCTAAGCTGATTTTAATTACTGTTATTATTCAGCTGTGCTAGGAAGCTCTTTTATATTCCCATTGTATTCTCGACAATGCCTTTATGGAGTATTTTTGCCGTTCCCTGATTCAGCTCTTTTCCATGCATTCCCCCATTCCACAAAACCTTCTGGATCGTGTGTTATTAGGCTAAAAAATGTGCATTTTGCAGCAGTTTCACTCGAGGTTGGCATGGCGTTTATCCAGCCCTGGCAACAAAGAAATGGAAGAGGCAGGAATTCCCACAGGGATGTGAACTGCAGCAGAGGTTGGCTGTACATTTTAGAACTTCCCCGTCCCGAGTTTCTCACAAGTTCAGCTGGTGATGGGCAGAGCAGGCCCCAAAGTGACACAAACCCTGCAGGGGAATTCTCAGCTCTGTTGTATTGATGGAGATCAGGATTTGGAGACCAAAAATCACCAAGAGCCTTGAAAGCAAGACGGGACTGGAAAGGGAGAACCCCAGAGAACCCTGCTGCGGCCGCTGGGCAAAGCAGGAATTAATCTGAGCTTGGGGTCGCACAGAAGCTGTGAACTAATGAGAAGACAAATTCTAAATGGGAAGGAAAGGGAATTACTTCTTTTCTGATTCCTCCAGAGCCACAGAATGAAGGGTGGCTGCCTGAGCTGCTGTTGAACAGTCACAGTGGATAAAAACCTGACAACACAAGTGGCCCTCAGTTGTCACCCTGTGCAGCGCTACAAGAAATACTGGGTTTGAAGCACCCCATAAACTGCTGACATTTCTGTTTTACATTCAGTTGTAAAGGGCAGAGATGAAGCTAGAAAGATGTCTAAAAAGGCACCCAGGAATCCATTTGGGAAACCACCGCTTCCTGTCCTCCCCATCGTTGTTTTGAAAGGCCTTTTCACTTGGCTGTGACGTTGAAAAGCAAGCAAGGAGGAAATTACCCCCCTGCACAAAAGAATTGACTGTGGTTGTGTCAATATAGAAATACCAGCTGCTCCATCAGACAGGAAAGTTATTGGTAATCATTGCAGTCGGATAAAAAGGAAAATAATTGTATTTTCTGTTAGTGAGGGTGGCTGGGTCNGTGAGGGTGGCTGGGTCCTGGTTAAAGCTGCTCCCACCTCGCAGTGAAGAGCAGTGTTCAGTTCTGGTGGTTATAAAGCAATGTTAGCATGGGCTGGGGGGGCTTCGTGCAAGGGAGCTCTGTAGCTCCTAAAAAATGCTGCTAGGGTGGGTTTTGCCATGAAAGAAAGGAGGAAAAGGAAGGAAGGAAGGAAGGAGGGAAGGAGGGAAGGAAGGAAGGAAGGAGGGAAGGAAGGAGGGAAGGAAGGAGGGAAGGAAGGAGGGAAGGAAGGAGGGAAGG
>VZRQ01005226.1:292814-316733 GCA_013397975.1 Machaerirhynchus nigripectus | reverse complement strand
AGAGAAAGAAAGAAAGAAAGAAAGAAAAGAAAGAAAAGCTGATAAAGCAGCTGGGGCAGGGAGTAAATGAAACAGAAATGACTCATGGAAGGGAACAGTTCCCCCTCGGTGGAGGCTCTGGGCACTCTTTTATATTGTCCTGTATTGGGACAATTGCTTTCATCTTGGGCATAAATAAAGATCTCAGCTCCTTTAGTTTTGCTTCAAACAAACCGAGATCTTTTTGCAATGACGTCGGTGCAAACGCTCGGAAAGAATTCCAGCAGAACCAGCGAGTGCTGGCTGGGCCCTCCCCGGGCTTGGCCACACCAAGGACTAATTCTGGAGCCCATCGCCAGCCCTCCCTTGGCACAAAACACATCCCAGGAGAGCCCTGCCTTACCTGCTTTGAAGATCCACTCCAGGTACCCGTTGAGCTCCCGCTCGATTTGCTGCTGCCTGCGGAGCTTGAGGAACGCCCGGCGGTTCTCCACCCTCTCACGTTCTTTGGCAAATTCACTGCGGGGACAGAAGAGAGGGAAAACCCGTCACAGGCAGCCAGGGCAGCCACACAGCCCTCCCTCGGCATTCCAGAGGGGTTTGGGGAGCCTGGGGAGTCCAGGATGGGAGCAGGGAGTGCAAACCACAGCAAGGGACTTAGTGTTGTCCAACAAATCATTCCTTTGGAGCTCAGCTGCTTCTCTGCCTCCCTCATCCCGAAAAAGACCTGCAAAATTCCATGTGCACGCACCTCAGCCAGTCATGAAACACAAATTATTGTCCTCAATGCTAAAAGCCATCCTCCAGCTCTCTCCACAGCACAATCTCCTCTAGAAGCACAAGAGATCAGCACTTTCTGAGGAGATCTGCTCTTCCTTGGCAGCCTTTCTTCGAGGCTTTAGGTGACTGTGACAAGCAGAAGTCAAGTGAGAAGAGTGAGTGAGGATGGATACTCTGGGGTGGAGCTGAAATAGCCCAGATATTCTGGCTTGAGGGTAAAAATGATCCTACTGTCTGCTGAAACCCCATGGGAAGCAAGAATCTGGGTATCATCACCAGGACAGGGCAGGCAGAAAGGAAAGTTCATCCAACCAGCACAGAAATCCTGCCCAAGCGTGCCCCGCTGGTGGAGCTGGAATGGTGCTGAGGAGAAAGTGCCCACCAGCCTAAGACAACCCATGCTGGGGCTGGGAATTTTCCCACACCTCTGGGAATTTTTGGATGCCCCACATGGAGGTTTCCATCTGCTGTTTGTGGGGCTCTGAAGCAGCCTCTGCAATCCCAGTTTCAAGCACACGCTGGGGTGTCTCCCACAACAGCTTTGTGTGGATAGATGTGGGGTCAGGAGGCTTCAGCCCCCCAGCACTTCACTCATTTGACGTCTTAACTCTGCTGTGTCCTTCACACCTTCAGTTTACTATTAATTAATCAGCTAACGAATGATTTTTACTAAAATCCCTCCTAATCAATGATTATTACCCTCATGTGCTCATCAAAAGCCAGCAAGGAGCAGCAGCTGGGAGAAGAATGGGGGGAAAAAGGAGCTCCAAGTGTCAGGGGCAGCTTTGCACTCACAGCCTGCAGCTGGTCCTTCAGAGGTGCCACCTCTGCTTCATTTGGCAGGAGCGTGACCCACAGAGAAGGGACCAGGGGAGGACCCAGCACTGACGGGGAGCTGAGCTGGAATCTTCATTCTGGCAGCACATCCCCAGCTCCTGACTCCCCTCTCCTGTCCCCACCTGCCAGGACAGCCCCCGACCCCTTCCTTGGAGCAGAGGGAGTCGAAACCTGGCCCTGAGCCGACAGCTCCTCCGTGGCACTCAGCACATCCCCAGGGCCGCTCTGGGGTCCTGCAGTGCCGGCTGGGTCACCCCTCTTCCCTTGGAACGCTCTCATTCCTGCCTCAGCCCCTGCTGCCTGGGGCTGGGGACCTTCCCTCAGTCTGGATTTCTGTCTGGAGCAGGAGGAATGGGATCAGACAGCACGAGGTGACAACGTGAATTTCAGTTTCCAGGCGTAGCGTCAGCACAGATTTCCCAAAGGAGGAGATGACACCAGTGGGAAGTTTCCTGGAGGGCGCCCGTGGGCAGGAAGGACGGCGGATGAGCCACTGCTCCCTCACCCCTCAGGAGCAGGAAAGGGAGAGCTCTCCTTGCAGAGCTTTTCATCTTCTGCCAGGTCCTGTCTGGCCTGAGGACAGTAAAAGTTACCCAGGACTTGTCCCTTTTATCACAACTTTATATTTCAGAGTCACAAAACAGAAAGGACCCACAAGGATCAGAGTCCAAAATCTCAAGTGGAAGGTCTGTACTTTAGAAGTGTAGGAATGTGAGGGAGAAATGCCTGGAAGCTGCAAACCTTCCGCAGTTTCTGCACAGCCAAACACAAATCTCCCAAGGCACCAGTGAGGGACATCGTGAGGTTAAAGCCACCTGCGCCCTCCTGCTCCCTGCAACTGGCAGGTTTGGCCACCACAGAATCCCTGAATGGTGTGGCTTGGAAGAGACCTTAAAGCTCATCCAGTGCCACCCCTGCCATGGGTAGGGACACCTTCCACTGTCCCAGGCTGCTCCAAGCCCCGTCCAACCTGGCCTTGGGCACTGCCAGGGATCCAGGGGCAGCCACAGCTGCTCTGGGCACCCTGTGCCAGGGCCTCCCCACCCTCACAGGGAAGGATTCCTTCCCAAAATCCCATCCATCCCTGCCCTCTGGCAGTGGGGAGCCACTCCCTGTGTCCTGGCACTCTGTGCCTGTGTAAACCGTCTCTCTCCATCTTCTTTTCCAGCTCCCTTCAGGCCCTGCAAGGCCACAGTCAGGTCACCCCAGAGCTTCTCCTCTCCAGGCTGAAGAAGCCCAGCTCTCCCAGCCTTTCCTCCCAGCAGAGCTGCTCCATCCCTCTGATCCCCCTGGTGCCTCCTCTGGGCTCTCTCCAGCAGCTCCAGGTCCCTCCTGTGCTGGGCCCAGGGCTGGGGCAGCTCTGCAGGTGGGGTCTCACCTGAGCACAGGGGCACAGGGGCAGAATCCCCCTCCCTTGCTGCCCACGCTGGGGCTCAGCCCAGGGCTGGGGGTTCAGGGCTGGGGCAGGTCCAGCTCCCACCCACAGCACCCCCAGGTCCCTCTCCCAGGGCTGCTCCCTCTGCTCATCCCAGCCTGGACTGATCCCAGGGGCTGTCCTGACCCAGGGGCAGCTCCTGCCCTCGGCCCCATGAAACCTCACGAGGTTCCTGTGGGCCACTGCTCGAGCTTGTCCGGGTCTCTGTCCAGGCATTGCTGGAGAAGTTGGGAATGTCACTTCCAGGAGAAGGGAATTCCTTGGGTCTCTGCCCCTTAAACTCCTTCTGAATGCTCCAGAGCTGCTGCACAATCAGGTTCAAGACTGGAGGGTCTCGATTTAGGATCTTCTTGGTGAAAGGAGCTCCACTTGTTCTTTCTCATTTCAGGAGATGGGAGAGAGGTTTGATGAAGCTGGGACTTGTTAAAAAGAGCGTTTTCTATATGAAATGTAACAATAAACGATGTGTGTCTCTTCCACTCCATCCATCACCGTTCAGGAGCTGAAATATTCCCCATTTGCTGTAACTGGAAAACTCCCAGAATTTCCCTTTGAGAGCTCTTCAACGAATTTCAGAATGTATTCAAAGAAAGGGGGAAAATTATCTCAAAATGCCGTATTTCATCTAAAAATATTTCAACTGAAGTTTCCCTGCCAGCTCCAAATGCAAACACAGAAAGCCCCATGGGAAGTGTTGGGAGCAGTAAATAAGTTTCCTCTTTTATTCAGCCTAATTCCCCTTTATGCCACGGACTTGCAAAAATCTCCCAAGTCACCATAAAGGAAAAGCCTGAGCAGAAATTTGCTGCTTCCTGCCCGGTTTCACCTCCAGGATTTTTTTCAGAGCTGGTTCTCCACGCTTCGGCCAGTTCTGGAATGTGGAATGATGTTTTTTGTGAGGGTGGGGAGACAGAATTCCCAGAGCAGCTGTGGCTGCCCCTGGATCCCTGGCAGTGTCCAAGGCCGGGCTGGACGGGCTTGGAGCAGCCTGGGGCAGTGGGAGGAGTCCGTGCCCACATTATAGCCGATTCCACAGAGCCAGCCGGGACAAACAGGATCCAAAGGCAGCGCATCCATCGTGGAAACCACATCCAGTCAGGCTCAAGGGGTCACATTTTTCTTCTCGAGAGCGGCCGGTGCTTAATGTCACCGGGGAGATGGATGGTTGTTGCTTATCACGTGGAAGAGTGAAATAAATCTCGGCGTGAAATACGCGCTGAAGGAGCCACTCCAGGGCAATTCCAGAGCCCCCCAAGCCACACCGCAGACAGAGGCAGCTCCTGAATAACCACCAGGCTTAGCAAACGTAATAAACCCATGAAATTCTAACTAAAATTCTTACAAGTACTTTATTCATGCTGGCCTTAAATTAAAAATACTGTCGCAGCCATAAAAAAAAAAAAAAATTACCAAAGCACAATCTTCATCCCCCTGAGTGTGTGATTAACTTTCTGTGTGACAGCAGGGAGCTGGGATGGAGCATCCTGATGCTGCTCCCGGTTCGGGTTTCATGGCACACGCCCAGGGCAGCGTCGGTGCAAGGCTGATCACATCCTCAAACCTCTGCGGTTCGGGTTTGCTGCTCAGGAATGAGCCAGAAACGCTTCCCACTCGCGGGGAAGAGGCACGGAGAGATGAGACAGCACCGCTGTCAGCGCTGCCGCTGACAGTGCTGGTGATTAGCGACTCGTAATTACAGCACAGGTAATTAGCTCCTCATTGAGAAGGATCCCACGTTCAGATCGCAGGAAACCTCAGACTTTACACAGGAGAGCAGCCCCCGCCCCCGGAGCTGAGGTGTTGTTCAGAGAGCAGCAGATCTTGGGAGCACTTCCAGCCACTCCTGGAAAGCAGCTGTGAAGAACTTTCGGAATTTTAAGTCTTAAAATTCACATTAAAAAAAAAAAAACAATCCAGTGAGTTTTAGGATTGGCTTCGTCTCCAGCCCGAGTACATCCAAGGAATGCATCAAGCTGAGCCTGGGTGGCAGGTGACATCTCAGGGGGACAGCCAGTCCTGCCTGGAGAAGCGCAGCCCTCGGGGGTGGAGAGGAGCCAGGGCAGGAGCATCCAAGTGCGGGATCGCTGGCAAAGGGCCGGGCCAGGACTCACGGGCCAGAGCCGCCCCATCTCCGGGCGGAGAACCGGGACGGGCCGGGACAGGAGGCGGCGTGCGGCAGCTTTGTTGCTGGAAGGTGGAGCTGTGCCCGAGGAGAGGTTGGAGAGCTGTCAGCAGCCTGGGAGCATCCTCGGGAACAGGGAGGGACAGGCTGGAGGCAGGAGGTGGCAAACAGCAGCTCCCGGGCCGTGTGACAGAGCCACAGCAGCAGCTGGGGACAAAACCTCCTCAGAGGGCTCCTTGGGGGCTGCCTGGATGAGGAGGAAGAGTTTAAAATTCCTCTCGTGTTTCATTCAGCAAGGAAGGACCCTCAAAACACACTTGGTGCCGATTTTCCACTGAGGTTCGAGCCAGAGCAATGCCCAGGAGCAAATTCCCCAAGGACAGGAAACACGGGCGCTGGGGGCTTTACAAGCACCTCGATGGGTGAGGGTCTTTAAGGAGAAACGGGTGCTGATGTCCTCGAAATGGGGTTTAATGTCTGTCCCAAGCTCAGGCCGCTGGGGTTTGTTACAGAACCCAGAGAGTTTGGCCCAGCCAGTTTGAACTCCTGAACCTCAGGGTCATCGGACAAACAGGTCAGCACCAGGCGGGGTTCCTGCGCTTTGGGGGCACACAGAGCCAGGAGGAGGCTGCTGGGCTCGAAATGCACCATTGGGAGTTAGCAGCTTGGCTCGGGGAAGAGCAATCTGGTTCTATCCAGGAGCAGATAGGAAAGCAGAGCCATTTCCAGCTGTCTGGACGTGACCCACCCACAGGAAAGTGGTGCAAACCCGAGAGGACAAAGCTCAGCTGGCATAGCTGGCACTTAGCACCCACAAGGGCTGCAAACAGAATGACAGGAGAGCAGCAAAACCATGGATTTCCCCCCCAGAACACCAGATTTTTACCACAGCAAGGATCAGGAAAAGCTCAGGATGAGCTGACTTCGGTTATTCTCGACAAATATCCACAGACAAAATGCTAAGAAATCTGCAGGCAGAACTAAAAACAGTTTGATGCCTCTGCCTTACTGCTCTGAAAACTTGAGAGATGAACGCGGTGTATTTTGAAATCACTGCTTTCAAATGGTTCCAGAAATCACGACCAGGTCACCCCTGAACACGGGCAGAGCGCCTTGATTGGAAAGGCACAAGAACCAGGAAGAAAAAACATGGAAATGCTCCTCATTTGGGCAAGGAAAAAACCTGAGGGAGGTGACGGGAAGCCCATGCACAGGACACAGGGAGAGCACACTGAAAACTGCTGGAACGGGAAACCAAACAATGGATTTACCCGAAAAAGCAGAATTTGTTTAGAATTCCTGTATGCTGGTGGCAGTTGGCACCTCTAAGATAAGTTTTCCTGCGGTTTGCTGAGAAGTCAGAGGTTACTGAAGAAGGAAAGCCCAGAGGCCTGAGCTGACAAAGCTCCGGGGTTCCTCACCCACCC
Organism: Machaerirhynchus nigripectus; assembly: GCA_013397975.1. NCBI lineage: Eukaryota > Metazoa > Chordata > Aves > Passeriformes > Dicruridae > Machaerirhynchus > Machaerirhynchus nigripectus. The sequence goes on along the minus strand of VZRQ01005226.1, from coordinate 310,153 downwards.
CAGGCTGTCCCATCAGCTGCTTGGAATCCCAAAGATCTTTGTTTCTATTTCACCCGGAGCTGCAGCCAGCCGGGATCCCACTGGGAAAGGTCCAGACTGAGCCTGCAGAGTTGCTTAACCCATCCCAGGATCCAGTGCTGAGGGATAAGCACTGGCTCCATCCATCCTGCACAGGGAGAGCTGCTCCTGCTTCCTCCTAAAGAGGGGAAAGCTCAGCTCTCCTCCAGCAGCTGGTAGGGGGTGAAAGTATCTCAGAGAGATCGATCTCTGAGCACCAAGCCAGGCTTCAGAGTCGCTTTAATCACTGCCATGGCAACACCAGGCCCCAAATGCAGGCCGGATTTGGGATGTGTCCTGGATTTCTGGGAACAGAAGAGGAACGGCACCGAGGTGAAGCTTTCAGTGCATCTTCCTCCCTCCTTTCCTTTGTCTTTGTGTTCAGCTTGTGCCAATTTGACTTTGGTTCCACCTAATCTGGTGTGGAAAGCTGCAAGGGCCTCAGCTGGGCAAACCTGGCTGGAAGGAGGCACCGACAAAGAGAGAAAAAGGAATTCAAAAGCCCCATTTATCTCCTGGCCTCAGCCTGCTGCAATTGCGGGATGAACTTCTGGTTCTGTTCAAGTTTCCACTCCCAGGACAAAGCAGAGGCCCCAGGAAATTCAAATTTAGGTCTCCTATGTATCATTTTTATATTCCAGGCTTTGATTTCTACTGTGGCTTAAGAGAAGGGCAAATAAAGGGAGTCCAGCTCTCCTGGATGAACCAAAACCACAGAAGGAGCACAGGACCCACATTCAGTAGGATCAGTCACTGCTCTCTGCCCCCTCCTGCAAGAAACACACATTTCTGCCTCGTTTCACGTTTGCAGTGATGGCTTTGTTAAAAAGGGCGGTGAGCAAAGAAAAAAGAGAAAAAAAATTCTGCTTTTTTTCTTCTCTTTCCCCTCCCTTTCAAGCCCGGCCTTGGAACAGACTAAAAGCAAGGAGAAAGGCAGCAGAATCTCCTCTCCTTCCGTGCTGCAGCTCTTCTGCTGCAAATAATTAACAGCAGGCAAAGTCAGATCCCAGCAGGTAACGGCGAACGGGGAACAAATGTGCAGGGAAATGAAGGATTGTCGCTGTAATGAGGGGAAGGAGGACAGAAGAACACTCTGCCATCGTGACAAATTAATCAGCACCGCTCTCCTCCGGCCTCTGCACGTCTTGTTTTATGATCTCAGTCTGGCAGAAGTGCTCAGGATGGGAAAACTTGTCATGAAATTCAGCAGAGCGAGTCCCCGAGCCAGCCGGGCTCAGGGAGGTCAGGATGGGGCTGTGCTGCCTCACAAGGAGCTGCTCCAACCCCACAGAAACCTCCATGGGGACAGCAGAGACACAGAGATCCCCCAGGGAGCCTGGAGCGTGCCACAGGGAGGGTGTTGGATGGGATGAAGCACCCAGGCTGCTCGGAAAAGGGTGAGAAGAAGAATTAAATCCTTTTTCCTGCCCCTTGTCCCCTGCGAGGTGCCGCGGGCTGTGTCCACCCCCAGGACAAAGCAGAGGCCTGGGGCTGTGTCCCTTGCCAGGCTCCCACTGGCACAAAGCTGCTGCACCCCCTCCAAAGGTCTCCCCGCAGTGCCTGCCCTGGTGATCCCATAAAACACAGGCCATAAAACAGGCCCATAAAACACGGCCAGGCCAGAGCAGCTCTGGGGGAAACTCAGCCCAGGCCCCCGGAGCCTCTCCACACTCGGATACCGCAGCTGGGGGAGCAAACCCCGGCAACAACCACCACTCTTCACTGCCTGGCTGGGAGCTCCTCCAGCCCCACCATAAATACTGGAGGACACGACAAGCAGCGTTGTTCACACTTGAGAGGCGCAGGCTCCCAGGATCCCAGTGCATCATCCCGGGAGCGTGGCCTCTCTGGCCAGAATTCCGGTTCTCTCGCCACCCTCGGCGCTCCCCCCCACCTGAAACCCTGCCAAGAAGCACTTAGCCTGGGAATAAATTCAATCATCCTCCTCCCGGCATCCCAGGATAACGTTTTTCCTCTTTGCATTGTGTAAACAAAGCATCAGAGCGCTTCACCGATGGATTGTGGGGCATCATCGGGCTCCTTACGGGGCACAGCTCATCCCCCAGCTGCAGGAAACACCGTAATCCCAGGCACCCGTGGGAAAAAGTTGGGAGCTGGGATGAGGGGAGGCAGAGAGCTGGGAGGGGAACAGCAGCACCAGGAGAAAAACAGCACTGGGGGTGCTGCTGAGGGAGGGAACAGCAGGAAGCCAAGGTGGGAATGGGGTGGGGATGGGGATGGGGATGGGGATGGGTGCCCAGCCCTTGGGGGCACAGGACAAGAGCCTGAAGGCAAGAAACCAGGATTAAGTCAGAAAAAGCTTCGCTGTGGGGCAGCACTTCTCAACTCCACGTAGGGATTTTTCCCTCCTCACTGCAAACCACGTGCAGAGTCCAATAAAAAATTCATCAGCATCATCCCAGGGCGTTCTGTGGCCAGAGGTGAGGCTGTGACATCCCAAGCAGCAAATGACCCCATGTTTAAGGGACACGGGAGGACAGCTGGGGTCAGCATTTCCTGACGTGGTTTGCAGTCGGAACAATCCCATGGTGCCACCAGAGGCATCCAATCTTTTTTCCATGGAAAAGTTGTATTTCCTTTTATTGCTACCAGAGTTTACAAAGGATCTAATAAAGATAAGCTCCCGCTGCAGCCAGCACAGAAAGGCACTCCCAGAGAAATACATTATGGATACAAATTCCTAAACATTTTCACCGCTGCAGTTCTTCCACTCTTGGAAAATGCCACCTCGATTTTTGGGGAGCAAGGTGCCCCAGCTTTCTGGAACAGGGATAACATCACCGGAAGGGCTGGAGGGATGGGCCAGCAAAGTTTCAAGCAGGTGTCGAATCTCCTAATTCCACCTAATTTTCAGGTATTTATTTTTATCATTTATATTTTCCCTTCTTTTCCTGTGTGTCTGTGGCTGGGGAATCCCCCCAGCACAATTCCCAGCACATGGTCTGAATTCCAGAATTCCACAGTTCACAGGCAGAAGGAAATGAGCTCCTGGATGTTATCAGTATCAAAAGGGAAAGGAATTTCTCCTCCTGCTCCTGCTCCCCTGGCCCAGTGCAGCCCTGAGCCCCCAGATAAGCTGTGGCGCTCAGCAGAAGCTCCTGCAGAAGGAAATAATCCGTGTTTTTCTGCTCTGTTGGGTTCTGCGGGGCCGCCGAGTTCTGTCGGATCAGGGGAGAATCAAAGCCAGGGAAGGAGAACAGAAAGGGGAGGGAACATGAAGTGAGGAGCAGAGAGGAAAATCCGCCACAAGGGACACAGATCCACTGCTCCGGAGCGAGTGGGGTGCTGAGTCCGGCTGGAGAGCCCCGGACATTCCACAAAAACCAACCAAACTCCCTGGATTTCAGGAGCCGTCTCAATCACAGCTCCCTTGTGCTCCTCTGACCACTCCAGGAGAACTCTCGATCCCCCTGGAGAACAACCCAGGATTTCCTGTATTTCCTGCATTTCTGGGACACAGCTCCTGTATTTTCTGGTGAGATCCAGCCTGGCAAGGCGGGGCTGATCCCAGTTTCCCCAGTCAGAGCCTGCCTTTGGCACTGGGGGGAGCAGGAGCAGCCCAGCACCCACGGAGAGCCCCACGCCCCCATGGCACCAGCAGGAATTACTGCGCTTCCTGAGATTCCTGAGCCCCCCGAGACGGGGGTTTGCTTTTATATTCTGCTTTTCCCAACACTTCCACATCTCCCTGGCACTTCCCTGCCTGTGCTGCTGGTACGGAATCGTGGAATCCTTTAGGCTGAAAAAAGACCTCGAAGGTCAGCAAATCCAACGTCAGCCGTGTCCTCGAGTGCCACATCCACACGTTTTTTGAACACTTCCAGGGATTCCAGTCATTCCAGGGATTCCAGGGACTTCCAGGGATGCTGATGCCCTGGACAGCCCATTCCAAGGCTCTCCAAGCCTTCCCATGGAAATTTTTTGCTTATTTCCAACCTAAACCTCCCCTGGCACAACTTGAGGCCATCTCCTCTCATCCTGTCCTGTGATTCCAGAAGGATCAGCAGAGAGGGAAGGTTGTTGGCTCTGTATTCCAAACCAGATTTCATCTCTCGTTGCACATTTTGGGAGCAGGTGAGTCTGGGGATCCCACTGGGGTCAGTTTTCCAGGGTTTGCTCAAACAGGGCCTCCCCACCCACACAGGGAAGGATTTTTTATACATTTTGTGCCTTTTTCCTTCCCTGCTCAGCAGCTCCAAGCCCGCCGGGAGCCCCGTGCCCCACCCCCGTGCTGTGCTGTTTGTTCCCTCAGCCTCTCCGCAGGAATTATCCCGGGCAAGGAGGTCAAAGCACTCGGTGAAACAGAAAGGGAAAGCTCCCCTCCGGCTCGTTTCAGCCAGCGTGGGCTGGGCCCAGCGTGGGGGGAGGGAGGTGAGGCACCAGATGAACCACATTTAAAGGAGACACCCTTTGACATAAAACCAGACACCCTATAAATGGCTGTGACCAGTTATTGATCAGTTATCAATGGGTTTGATCAGTTATCAATGGGTTTGATCAGTTATCAATCAGTTATCAATCAGTTATTGATCAGTTACAAACAGCTTTGATCAGTTACTGATCAGTTATAAATGGCTGTGATCAGTTATTCATCAGTTATAAATGGCTGTGATCACTTACTGATCAGTTATCAGTGGGTTTGATCAGTTATCAGTGGGTTTGATTAGTTATCAATGGGTTTGATCAGTTATCAATCAGTTATCAATCAGTTATCAATCAGTTATTGATCAGTTACAAACCGCTTTGATCAGTTATTGATCAGTTATCAATGGGTTTGATAAGTTATTGATCAGTTATAAATGGCTGTGATCAGTTATTGATCAGTTATGAACTGCTTTCATCAGTTACTGATCAGTTATAGACAGCTGTGATCAGTTACTGATCAGTTATAAATGGCTGTGATCACTTATTGATCAGTTATAAACGGCTTTGATCAGTTATTGATCGTGCCAATTATTCCTGCACCGAGGGGTGTGGCACAGCCTCGCCCACAGCCCTCTCCCCTCCTCAAACACCGCTGCACTGCTGCCCACAGCCTGTGCTTCGAGGAGGAAAACAACAACAAAATAATGCAAATTAGCACTGGAAATGTTCTTCGGAAAACATTTTCCTGTCTCCAGTCACTTTAAAAAGGTGCAGCACTGAAGGGCTTTTACCACGCAGCAGCAGCAATTCTTTCTCCTTCCCCTGCTGCCAAGAGGCCGAAAAAAATTCCAGATTTTAATACATCTCTATGATCTCAATCACAATCAAAGAAGAAACTCAGTGCAGAATGAGGTGCCAAAGTCTGAGAGCTTTACAGCCCCGGAGCGTGTTAATTGCAGATCACAGCTCCCCACGTGCTGGGAGTGTTCCAGCCTCGGGCTTGGCACCTCGATTCCTGCAAAGCTCCAAAGCCAAAACGCAGCTGCAACAAGCACCAAATCCCTGGCTGACCTCTGGGGTTTGGGCATCAAGGGACCAGCATGTCCCCAAAATCCAGACAGAGGGTCAGGCAGGTAGAGGTTAAACAAACAGAACAAGGCAACCAAAAAATCAAACTCAAGAAAACAAAGAACAATCACCCCCAAAAAAAGGCAAAAATTTGAGATCTTTTAACTGCCTTGCATTTGAGCTTCCCCTTTCCCCAGGGGCTGATGCATTACCAACATTCCCATGTCCCACTCCAGCGTTTTATTGGCACCAGCAGGGTCCTGGTGGCTCTGCAAGGCAGCACAGGAGTGTTAGCTGCACTGACCCAAACCAGCCTGGTTCCAGGGAGTTCACCTAACTCTGATCTGCACTCAGAATCATCTCAGTTCAGGGTTTTTCACCAGCCTGTCCCCATCCTAGGGCTCTACAGAAATATTCCCTGCAAGGAGAGGACGGGGCAGGAGTCACCCGTCTCTCTCTGTGATATCCCCCCCAGTGCTGAAATCACCCCAACTTCCCTTCCCACATCCAGCCCAGGACAGAAAGCCATTGCCTTACCCTGATAAGACGCCCAGCACTAAGTTGAGCATGAAGAAAGAGCCGATGATGATGAGGGGGATGAAGTAAAGCCAATTCCAGGTATTTCCTGCCGCGTCGTTTGTCTGGAAACGAAGAAAAAAGGGAGAGACAAACACAAGTATTATTTCATCTCAGAGGGAAAACACCTCACAGAACCTGCAGGGCAGAGGAGATTCCCCTTGGAATTCCATAGGAGGGTCCACCTCTGATGTTCTGGTGTGTTCACCAGCTGAAATTCCAGCCAAAAACTGATTGTCCCGACGTCCTCACCACGATTTATCCTCAGCTCCAGTGAGAAGATCCCTCGGATCTCTCTGTCAGTGGCCTGATGAGGGGATCGAGGTCACAGGTGACACCAGGCTGGGTGGGACGGGGATGTCCAGGAGGCCCTGCAGAGGGATGAGCCCAGGCTGGATCCATGGGTCACACCAATGGGCTGAGGGTCAGCAAGGGTCCTGCCCTTGGGTCACAGCTCCAGGCTGGAGAGCTGGGAAAGGCCCTGGGGGTGCTGTGACAGCAGCTGGACGTGACCCAGGTGTGCCCAGGCGGGCAAGAGGCCGATGGCACCCAGGCTGTGCCAGTCGTGGTGTGTCCAGCAGGACCAGGGCAGCGCTCATCCCCTGTGCTGGGGCACCTCAAATCCTGTGTCCAGTTCTGGGCTCCTCAANCTCAGACTGGGCCAGGGGAGGTTTAGATTGGCTATTAGGGGAATTCCTTCATGGAAAGGGTTGTCCAGCCTGGCACAGCTGCCCAGGGTGGTGCTGGAGTCAGTCCCTGAAGGGATTTAAAAGCCGTGTAGTGGACAGGGGTCAGTGCTGGGGGAATGGTTTGACTCGACCTTAAAGGCCTTTTCCAACCTAAACAATTCCACAGCTCCAGGCTGACCCTGCAGCAGGGCCAAACCACACTTTAGGAGGCCTAACCCTGTGCAGGCTCTCCAGAGCAGCCTCCTCCCTGCCCACCTCAGCTCCCACTCCCTGTGCTCAGCATCAGCACCGCATCTCCCTCCCAGCTCAGCCACCCCCGGAGGGAACCACAGCCTCCCCCGAACTGGGCTGCAGCTGAGCCCGGAATCTGCTCACACGCAGCAGACAAGGAGCCTGCCAGAACCCCGGGATCCATGGAATGACAGAATTCCACATCTGCTTGCTCAGCACCCCGGGCTCCAGCCAGCCAAACCCGCCCTAGGAGCGGGGGACAAAGGGGAGGGAAGGGTGGTGGAGCTGATGACAAAGTTTCTGCATTCATCAGCCTCGAGGGAGCTCTTTGGGGAAGTGCTGAGAAGGAAAACGCCACGTGGCCATTGAGAGAATCCCAGTGCTGAGGGAAATGCAAATTCCTCTCTTGTGAGGGGAGAATGCAGCAATCGGAGCATCTGATGCTGGGTGTAAGGGAAGGGGAGCAGAAAGGGAAGACCTAAGTACATTCTCCTTGTCCTTCTTCCTCTTCCTGCAGAGAGTGAAGAAAACCAGGAACACGGAGCTCACCTTCCTGCCCAAAGGCAGAGCCCCCAGAGAAGTGCTCAGACACCAGCTGGCAAAAACTGCATTAATTCTGATATTGGTGCCTTTAACTTATTATCTGAGGCACCTCTTGGTCACTGTTCCCAAGCATATTCCCAAGAATCATTTTGCTTGCACGATTCGCAGAAAGAAGCACTTTAAATGTGCTTTATTTCAGCCGTGCGGGCACTCGGTGCCACCTCCAAAGTCTCGGTGGGAGAATTCACCCAATAAACAGCAAGCCCCCCCATGTCAGAGCATTTCTCACAGGTGATAACATTTAAAAGCAAATGCAAGTATTGGTATTTACAAACACAAGTAAATACCCCCGGGATTTGTTAATAGGGTGAAATTCTGCACAAATCCCTCCTCCAGGAACAGGCTCCGGATCAAACGCGATACAAACATCCCTCCAAACAGCGAACACCCTCAGGAATGTCTGTGTCAGCTGAGCAGTGACTCAGAGGAGAGGGATGGGCACCCACCAACCTCAGCACAAACCCCCCCTGCTCGAGGCAGAACCAGCACGGGAGGGACACGTGGATCTGAGGAGAAACAGGCCGGGAAAACGGGAGCAGAGATGCTGGGAAAGCTCTGAGCTGCCCAGTCAGGGTTTTGAAGGTTTGGAGTATCTGTCATCCCACCCCACTTCTTCATTCCCTGCTTTGTCTTTCCAGTCCTCTCTCTCTCTGCTTTCAGCTCTCCCCTTGCCCTGTTCTCCTGCGCCGCGTCTCTGCAGACGGGCTCGGAGGGAGCAAGGAAACTCATCCTGAGTGCTTCCTTCCCAACACGAGAGGGAAAAAAGAACCAGTGATGGTGAGAGGGATGAAGTAAAGCCAACTCCAGCACCATTTGTCCGGAAACAGAGAAAAAGGAGCAGTGGGGAAGTGCCTGGGACAATTTTCAGAGCAACCCCAGGTTTTTATATTTAGGGGCTGTTCTTCAGTTCTCATCTGTCAACCAAACGTCTCCGGCTGGAGCAGGCGGATCCCACTCGGGGGGGGGCTCAGTGGGTCCCTTCCAGCTGCGGATATTCCATGGCTCCATGGGGCTGGGAGCGCTGTCAGCCAGGGAAGGGGGCTGCAGAGCCCGTGGGGAGATGTTGGAGTGAGAGCTCCTCTGGACCCAGGCCCAGAGGAAAACCAAAGCACAAGAATTGAATTAAAACGTTTGGATAAGCTGAGATACATGAAATCACACCAAAGTGAAACAGAAATATAGATTTTTAACTCTTAGTAGAAAAATATGCTGAGTGCCTTAAACACTGAAAAGCTGCAGCAAAGAGACCTTAAACACAGTTTGTACTGCAGCAGTTTCACCCTTTCACAGAATTTCCTTACTCTAGACAAAACGTAGATAGAACTATATTGCTCACATTTTTTCGATAGAGTGTTCACATAAACAGTAAGAGTTGATAAAAACTATATACACAAATTCGTGTGATGCCGATGTAAGACTTGTGTAAGATTTACGATCAATAGAATTAGACCAGGATAGGTTAAGAAAAGAAAACTAGAATCGTGTGTTAATTTTGTTGGTTAATTAACAAATATAATCTGAGCTGATTCTGCAACCATCTCCACCACCACCATCTCCATCTCCATCTCCAATACCATCAAGCTCAGCCTGCTCTCGCTGCCGCTGCTGCTTTGCCTTATCCCCTTGGAACTCTCCCTTCAGAAACTCTGGAACTGCAAAATAAAGGGCTTTAGCGAAGCAGCAGCCTCCTCTGCTCTGTCACCCTCGGCCGAAAAGGGAGGGTGTCCCGTCACAGCTCAACAGGGAGGAGCTGGAGGGAGGAACAGACGGGAGAAGGGACAGCCCCACAAACGCGCGAGGGCAGCGCGGCGGGGGCACTGCCGCCCGATGGCCGCTGATCGTTTATTTATCCGTCTGAAGCCCGAGCCTGGCGACAGAGCCACAGATCCGTGCCACCATCAGAGCCCGTAAAAACGAGATGTGTTGAAATACAAGCGATTACCCTCCCTTCCCTGAGCTTGTGCTGGGCTCCCTTCTGCTCAGGGCAGGGCAGGACAGCACTGTTTGCTCTGCCTCGCTCCCAAGGAGCCAGGACAAACCAGGCTTTGGCTACGGTGACAAACACCAGGCAAAAGGGGTGACAAACTGCTCCTGAGAAAGCAGAGCCTTCGTGGATGTGCAGCACCTTTCCCAGTGCTCCCAGGCGAGCTGGAACCCAAGCACAGAGTCCAGCACCAGCTCTGCCTCGGGGAGATGCTTTAATGACTCAAAACCTGTTTGCTGCCAGGAAAACCAAACTCCTTCCCCCAGGGAAAGCCCCCAGAGTCTCGCAGGCAGCTCTGTCTGCCCTGAGCCCTCTGTCCACTGAGCTCCAGGCTCACTCTTTAAGCAGGGGCCAAGAGATCAAATCAATTTTTATGTTCCAGCTACATTTCACTTCCGTAATGTCTGCCCATCTGTCAGTGCCGCTTGAGCCCACAGGGACCCAAAAGGGAGGCAAGAGAAGTGAAATACTTGACAAAACGTGGCAAAATTACATCCTGAAATTCAGGAGGGGCTCACAGGGGGCTCTCACACTGCTCCTGAGCCTTGTAGTTAAAAACAGCCACGGGGCTCTTCACAAGCAGCCCCTGAGCAGTGCCCACACCTGGCCCAGGAGTGCCCCGGGCATGGAAAGGTCCACGTCTCCTAAATGTGCCATCACAGGGGAAACTGAGGGAAACTGAGGCATCTAAGGGGCACTTTCAGGGCCACAGTGATCTCTACCTCAAGCATCTCAAGCCCACACGAGCCCCTGGAGTGCTCTCCCTAAAAAGTCCAAGCTCTGCTCAGCCCCCGGCTGCCCCCATGCCCTGACCTGGCACTGGTAGCAGGATGCTCCCAGCATGGTAAAATACCCAAATACCCAATCCCTAAATCCCCAAAAGCATTTCCTCAGCCTGTTCCAGGTACTCTGCTCCATCAGCCACCCTGGAGCTGCTGTCCCTGCTGACAGCTGGGTGGCACAGGACAGCGTTCCTGTGTTCCCTCCATGCACCCAGGGGCTCTCTCCTCCCTCCACGCCCAGGGCTGGCGTCCCCAGGCAGTGACAGCACAGCCACCCCTCGAGCTGCAGGGATCTGTGGGGGAATACTGTCAGCTGGAGCAAACCCAGAAGCCGAAGGCTGCTGTCCTGCAGGGGGATTAATGCCCAGAGCTGGGGAGCGGGGCCTTCTCCAGCACAGCACACGATGCCTCCCACCACCAGGCCTTTTGTGACTTGTCCAGCGCAGAGCAAGGCCAGGATTAATCCTGGCTTTGTGTCTCAGGCACTCGGAGCTGCTCAGGCAGCGCTTCCCCGTGTTAACAAGGCAGCAGCTGTGTCTGGTTATTAATTCATTTCCAGATCTGTTTCGAAACAATCGACTTGAAAGCAGCCAACTGCTGCCTGTGCTGTGCTGCAGAGGCCAGGGATGCTTCTGTGCCTCCTTTCATCTCCTCTCCTGCAGCCCTGGCCATCGCCCACCTTCCCAGGGCTGCTCCAAGGGGAGTTTCCTCACCCCTGCAAGTGTCCGAGGCCAGGTTGGACGGGGCTTGGAGCAGCCTGGGCAGGTGGGAGGTGTCCCTGCCCGTGGTGGAGGTGGAACAAGGTGATCTTTAAGGTCTCTTCCCACCCAAACCAGTGTGGGATTCACAGGCTGGGGCTTCTCGTGGCTTCAGGACCAGCAGCAGCTCTGCTCCAGCCCCACCCCATCACCAGCAAAGGGCCAAAGAAGCCTTGCCTGCTCCAGCTTCCTTCTCCCAGCCCAGCCCCGTCCCTTCGCTGGCTCTCCAGGCTCTCTGTCTGCTTTTGGCTCCTTGCTGCCCATCCCCAGGGAGCCTCAGAGCCCACCAGCCTCGCCCCCACATCCCGCTGCTGACTCCAAACTGAGTTTGGGGCTGCTCAAAGGGAGCAGGAGGTGCTTTGGGAGGGGAAGGAACTTTACCTCACATAAAATAAGGTCTCTTCTGAAAGACAAACAAAGACAAACAATTAAGGGGCTGCCACGTGAATGTTTCCAGAGCCAGGGCCAATAAAGGGATTTAATTTGACAGGTACATCCAAGCACCACGGATCGTTTGCTTTTACCTTGTTTTTAATCGAAATACAAAATACAGCACACCTCGATTTACCCACTGAAGCTAATCAATGGCCCAGCCTGACTTTTTCAGGGCAATTAGAGGGTAATAGTCCCTTAGTTAAGTGCTTTTGCATGGAGGAGAGCTCTCAGCTCTTGGAGAGATGAACTCTCTTTACCCTCCATCTGATTTTTCACCACTCTCTCCTCACTATTTCTGATAATTAGCGAGGCTATTTACGGGTGATTTATTTCTCTCTGCTCCTATTCTTACATTTAAATGAACACGGAAATTACTAAGAATAAAATCAAAAATATGACAAGCACGTACAAGAGCACGGGGAACCTGCATTATGATGAAAACAGGAGGGGGGAAAAAAGCTTTTTTTTTAAAAAAGGCTTTCACCTTTTCAACCTCCTGTAGCCTTTCTGACCCAGAAACACCACCAAGCCCTGCCCCAGGAGGTCTCTCCTGCAATCCCCAGCCCCACAGGAGGTACAATTGGGTCACAGCCAGGTGAAAGTTGAGCTGCTCCCACATCCCCCAGCAGAGCAGCGAGAGAAATCCCATTTCTCAATCGCTGACCCCACGTGCTGCTCCTCACAAACACCAGGATCTGCAGAAAGCCTTTCCTTTCTCTCCCCATCCCAGTTTAAACGCCATCGTGGCTCGAACCCAGCCCGGTTTCTCTGGTTTCTGGCTCTCAGATGTTCCAGCCCCATTTCAGGGAGCATCTGGTGCTCAGCTCTGCAGGGCCTCGACAGCCGGGACCCTCTGGAGCCAAATTCAGCTGGCACAGGAACGGCCCCATGGATGCTCCGGGGCTGTGCCAGCCTGGGAGGGGGATGGCAGAGCCTGGGGTGCTCTGCAGGAAGGATAAAACTAAAACGGGATCGTTAATGAAATCAGTGGTCGGCCCAAACCGTGCTCTGAGAACGGCGAGGTGGGGTTGGGGACCAGAGCATCATCCCACTTGGGATTTCGAGGTGCAGCTGGGTCAGAGCAGGTGCCACAGCATGGAGAGGGAGGGAATTCAAGTGGAAGAGCCCCCAAAAAGCTGCAGGGAACCACGTGGGATCAGCTGGGTCAGAGCAGGTGCCACAGCATGGAGAGGGAGGGAATTCAAGTGGAAGAGCCCCCAGCAAGCTGCAGGGAACTGGGAGCCAAGCTCAAACACCAATTCTTAGGATTCTGTGAGGAAAACCCCTCAGCTGGAGGTTCCCACGGCTGCAGGTGGGATGGACAGGATTTCAGGAAGCTCCAAACTTCACCCAAGGTCCAGACAACAATTGGAGGCTGGAGACACAGTCTTAAGCCACACCAGGGGAAGTTTAGGCTGGACATTAGGAAAAAATTCTTCACTGAAAGAGGGATTGGGCACTGTAAGGGGCTGCCCAGGGAGGTGGAGGAGTCACTGTCCCTGGAGGTGACACTCGGTGCCATGGTTTCGTTGACCAGGTGGTGTCACAGGCTGAGATCATCAAGTCCAAAGGTCTTTTCCAACCTAACTCTGGGATTCTGTGCTGTGATCTCCTCCTGGAGCACACCGTAACCGTGCCTTTGCGGTGGGTTTGGGCACCGGGAAAGATCCCATGGCTGAGGATGTGCTTCCTGGGAGCCCTTTGGGATGGGGGCAGCAGTTGTAGGAAGAGCCTTCAGAGAGCCCCAGAGCCCCTGCATGCCCCTCACACCAAAGCCCTGGCAAAGCCTGAACTCCTGGGAAGAGAACTCCAGACCCCTGGCACATTTACACTTAAATCCACGTTCCTGAGAAGATCCTCTCACTTTGAGGTCCTTGAGCCATCCCACTCCTCCTTTTCAACTTCACACACACCCCTTTAGGATTCTCGTTTTCCACCATTTATTTCCCATGAGGGGAGTCAGAGAGTCCCCAGTAAGAGTGAAGGGAGCTGTAATTCCCTCAAACACACCAATCCAGAGCTGGGCTTTCCCCTGAAAGCACCAAATGCATAAAATCCACCCAAATACCAGAAGGCTCCAGGCAAAATCCTCAGAGCTGGCAGCATTTGAGTTTTGTACAACAGCAGTAGATGTAGGGACACGTTTTAACTGTGGCTGTTGCAAGCAATAATAATGTTAATTCAGTTTAAATAGAAGCAAATCCCCCCCTTTGTTCCTCCCCTTTGTTCCTCCCCTTCTCCAGAGCTGAGGAGGCTGGAAAAGCAAAACCACTGCTGGTTTATGCCTTGATCCAGAGGCTTATGGCACCGATATATCAATACATAAATATGCTAACAGGGTTTCTTGATAAAAAATTCATTCTTCCCCCAGCTAGCGTGAACTCACTCAGCTGCTTTATTCATGAGCCTGCCTGGCACTGGGAAAGCTCTGCCACCGTCGAAAATAACAGGCTGGCCCAGGGACTCTACCTCTTTTTGAATGTTTTTGTTTTTATTTCGTCGCTTCTCCTCCCTTTCTTTTATTTTTCACCAGCTGTGGGCTGGAATTATGGATGTCAGCCGTTCCTGGTGGGGGCAGGGGAGGCACGTTCAGGGTGAGGAAGGTCAGGGCTGTGCTTGGGGTTCTCAAGAGGGAGCTTGCCCCAGCAAAAACCTGTCCAGTCCCTCTCTGAGCCCCACGGGGCACTTATCTGAAAGATAAGGAGGGTTTAAGGCCGGGTTGGATGGGGCTTGGAGCACCCTGCTCTGATGGAAACTGTCCCTGTCCTCAGCAGGGAGGCTGGAACGAGATGATCTTTAAGGTCCCTTCCAACCCAAACCACTCTGTGATTCTCTCAAGGTGCATTTCACACGTTTTACCACGAGTCTGAAAGCCAAGGAGCTCACGAGACCAGGGAATTCCAGCAGTCCCACTAAACGTGACCCAGGCTGAGATGCGACAGGGGCAGCCAGTTCATGCAGCAAAACTCCAAATATTCTGATTCCCAGCAGCACCTCCAGCGCCTCAGTCACCCATCTTCAGGTTTCTCTGAGCACAGAAAACTTGCATTTTTGGGGAAGGGGCACAAGGAGAGCGCAGGAGCTCCTGGGGCTGGGTTGTGCAGTTGGAGGGAGCACCTCGAAAAGCAGGCTCTGCTGCTGGGCTTGGAGCTCTGACCGAGCAGCAATCATTCAGTGCCTGAGAGAGCTCCTGCGCGAGTCAAGCTGCACCTGGAGGAAATTCAGCCCTCCCTGCACGTGGTTTTCCTACTCTGCAAAGGCTTTGGGTGTCTGAAGAGCCAAAGCTGGCCCCAAATGGGCTCCAAAAGAGCCGAGGAGGGAGAAATAGCCACAGGAATAGATGTATAGAACACAGACACGGATTCAGAGCCCTGCTCAGTTTGGCTGCTCAGACACGCACGAGGTTTTCAGACAAGGATCGTTCAGACCCACTCAGAGTTTTGCTGCTCTGGTGAGCAGATGAAAAAGAAACTTTTCCTGCCACTCAGCAGCCCCCGGGCCCCGCAGCCCCTCGGTCAGCAGGGCAGAGCCGGTCACACGGAGCGATTCCCAGAGCACCACAACAACCCAGGCCCTCAGCATTTTCTGGCTCTGAGCAGAGGAGATTGTGGGGCAAGGCCCAAAACCATTGCAAACAACAACAGCCCTAAGGATAATGCCCAGGCTTCCTCATCATCCTAATGCAGATCCAGATTCTTCCCGATTTTCCCTCTAAACATCGCCAGCAAAGATTCCCGAGAAGTTTTCAGGAGCAGAAAATTGGTGGAATGAGTTAAAGCCTTGATTCTGTTGCATGAAATCATAACCATGGGCTGTTACACACCTGCATTCTCCAGCAGAGCATCGATTTATTTGGGTTAGGCCAACCTTCTCATTCTTATCTTCTAATGAGACACCTCCAGCAGCTCAGCTTTTCCTTAATTACCAGCAAAAAATATCCTTGTGAATAAATCTCAGAATTAAACTGGAGCTGAGAGCTGAGTCCCACAGAATTCAGAGCACAGCAAAGCCCCCGGGCCCAGCAGCCCTCTGTCCATGCAATCCCCACTCAGAACAAGATTCCAAAGGTGTTTTATCCCTCCCATTTCCCTGCTGCAGACAAAAACAGAACAAAAAACCAGTTGGTCATGATCCTCTGGGCTCCATCTAAAGATGTTTCACAAGGTTTTGTGAAGGCATTTTAAATGGAAAAGGACCCTCTGCTGTAGGAAAGGAAAAAAGGGTTTTCCCTAAGGACAAGCCTTGCCAAGTTGTTCCAAATTTGAATGAAAACTGCCTGTGAAATTCCAAATTGAAGTGTGAAAATATTTACTCCAGTGTGTGTTCATTAAGCCTGTGAAAAACGATGAGAGCAGCTCAAAGCTGCTCCCCTCTGCATTCCAGGAGTCCTCTCTGCGAGGGAAGAACCTGGGAACAGGGATGGACAGCAAAGGTTTTGCCACAGGCCACGTTCACAAAGCAACCCTAAAACGGGCAGGGACACCCAGGGGGTTTTTGGGATGAGCTGCTTCCCACAGTTCCTGAGTGATTTTCCTCCCTTGCAAGGGATTTGCTGGATTTTAGAATCATGGAGTATTTTGGGTTGAAAGGGACCTTAAAACTCATCACATCCCCCCACCCCTCTGCCACGGGCAGGGACACCTTCCACTGTGCCAGGCTGCTCCAAGCCCTGTCCAGCCTGGCCTTGGACACAAGAAAAAATAAAAGCGATTCTGTAATAAAAAAAGGATTTAAAATTTCCTATTTGAAAGGCTCTGTCATGCCAGGAACTTTATCTGTTGGAGGAAAAACAACAGGTTGCCTGAGAAGTGGTGGCTGCCCCATCCCTGGAAGTGTCCAAGGCCAGGCTGGACAGGGCTTGGAGCACCCTGGGACAGTGGAAGGTGTCCCTGTCCACCCCCTGCACCCAGGGCACATGGTCTGTTGAGAAAAGAGCAAAAACCTTCTCCCAGAGCCCCCAGAGCCTGTTCTGCTGGAGCATGGATTTGGGGCTGCCCTCAGAATTACAAAATCAAGTGAAAGCTCCACTTGTGGTTCCCTCAGAAGCGCTCTGTCACTCAGTGCCACCGCAGCCCCAGATGCAGCAGGGGTGGCAGAGGGCTGGCAGAGGGATGGCAGAGGGACGGCAGAGGGACGGCAGAGGGCTGGCAGAGGGATGGCAGAGGGATGGCAGAGGGCTGGCAGAGGGCTGGCACGTTCGGTGAGCGCCCGGCTGCCTGTTCCATCCCGGCCACGAGAGCGATCGCCGGGCGCGTTCAGAGCTGNTGTTCGCACCCCGGGTGCGTTCCTGCTGCCGAGCTGCGAGTGCGTTTCTTAGCTGGAGGTGTTTCCTTGGCAAGCCCCCGTGATTACGCTGCTGTTTGGAGAGATTTCACTGCTTTTCAGAGAGCAATTGCTGCCTCGAAGGGACCCTTGAAGTTTGCCTGATGTATGTCACTGTCCTGCTGTGTGTCTGAAACGTCTCCTACTAAACCTGGAGGTGGCCACCCCACAGCCATTTGGAATTAATCTTCCCCGAGACATTAAATAAACCCCAGAAGGTTCGGGGAAGCACTTCAGCTCCTGCTCAGCCTCACAGATTTGCCGTTCCAAGCAGGGGAATTTTCTGGAGCGGGGTTGGGATGCCTCAGTCCTCTGAGGCTCGGAGGGAATGTCCGCGGGGTCGGCCAGGCTGCGTTCCCAGACGGACGGGGAGCCAGGCGTGGGCACGGACGTGCAGCACTCTTGGCATGTCACTGTTCCAAAGCCATCGTAGCCTTAGGCTCGCTCC
>VZRQ01005226.1:232681-292157 GCA_013397975.1 Machaerirhynchus nigripectus | reverse complement strand
CCACTGTGCCAGGCTGCTCCAAGCCCTGTCCAGCCTGGCCTTGGACACAAGAAAAAATAAAAGCGATTCTGTAATAAAAAAAGGATTTAAAATTTCCTATTTGAAAGGCTCTGTCATGCCAGGAACTTTATCTGTTGGAGGAAAAACAACAGGTTGCCTGAGAAGTGGTGGCTGCCCCATCCCTGGAAGTGTCCAAGGCCAGGCTGGACAGGGCTTGGAGCACCCTGGGACAGTGGAAGGTGTCCCTGTCCACCCCCTGCACCCAGGGCACATGGTCTGTTGAGAAAAGAGCAAAACCCTTCTCCCAGAGCCCCCAGAGCCTGTTCTGCTGGAGCATGGATTTGGGGCTGCCCTCAGAATTACAAAATCAAGTGAAAGCTCCACTTGTGGTTCCCTCAGAAGCGCTCTGTCACTCAGTGCCACCGCAGCCCCAGATGCAGCAGGGGTGGCAGAGGGCTGGCAGAGGGATGGCAGAGGGACGGCAGAGGGACGGCAGAGGGCTGGCGGAGGGATGGCAGAGGGATGGCAGAGGGCTGGCAGAGGGCTGGCACGTTCGGTGAGCGCCCGGCTGCCTGTTCCATCCCGGCCACGAGAGCGATCGCCGGGCGCGTTCAGAGCTGTTCGCACCCCCGGTGCTTTCCTGCTGCCGAGCTGCGAGTGGGTTTCTTAGCTGGAGGTGTTTCCTTGGCAAGCCCCCGTGATTACGCTGCTGTTTGGAGAGATTTCACTGCTTCTCAGAGAGCAATTGCTGCCTCGAAGGGACCCTTGAAGTTTGCCTGATGTATGTCACTGTCCTGCTGTGTGTCTGAAACGTCTCCTACTAAACCTGGAGGTGGCCACCCCACAGCCATTTGGAATTAATCTTCCCCGAGACATTAAATAAACCCCAGAAGGTTCGGGGAAGCACTTCAGCTCCTGCTCAGCCTCACAGATTTGCCGTTCCAAGCAGGGGAATTTTCTGGAGCGGGGTTGGGATGCCTCAGTCCTCTGAGGCTCGGAGGGAATGTCCGCGGGGTCGGCCAGGCTGCGTTCCCAGACGGACGGGGAGCCAGGCGTGGGCACGGACGTGCAGCACTCTTGGCATGTCACTGTTCCAAAGCCATCGTAGCCTTAGGCTCGCTCCGCCTCTCCTGTTCCTTGGATTTCTGCAGACCTTGCAGAGGAGGAGGCACGCAAAGCCCGCGTCCCTCCAAGGGTGGGGAGCTCAGCCCCTGGGCAAACAGGCCCTGCAGCCCTCCGGAACCCAGGAGGAATAAAGGGACTGAGCACAGGCCCTGCAGCCCTCCGGAACCCAGGAGGAATAAAGGGACTGAGCACAGGCCCTGCAGCCCTCCAGAACCCAGGAGGAATAAAGGGACTGAGCACAGGCCCTGCAGCCCTCCGGAACCCAGGAGGAATAAAGGGACTGAGCACAGGATTCCTGAGCTGACAGCTCACACGGGGTCCATCAGCTGTGCAGATTCCTCCTTTAACCATGTGCTTTCCCCTCACAGAAGCTCGTGCCGCTTGCTCAGTGCTCCACGAGGGATTTTCCCTACAAACCCCTGGATGCTCACACCGATTTATTGCACGGCTGGGTTACACACACCCGACCAGGTCTCATTAGTAGCGAGTTTCTTACTCCAAAGCCTGGAGTGAGGCTTTTCCCTGGGGGAAAGGGAGTTGAGACATCCACTCCATCTCCTGCTCAGGAGAGTTTGGACACAGAGCTCCAGGGAGGGGTTTAAGGCACGGAGAAGTTTGGATATTTTTACACACATGGGTGGTAGGTGACTCCGTTTACACAAGAATTTCTGAGATTGGAGGTGCTGAGATGTCTGGCACACACCGGTGATCAGCTAAATGAATTAAGTTTGACCTCAAAGACCCATTTTTCTACTGAAAAATGGCTGATACTCAAAAAAACCCACAGGTTTTAAGAACATAATGGGATGGAGGAAGCTTAAATCCAGCAGGAAACATGGGTGAAATCCACATATATGGATTTCTCTATAAAATTCTCTATGGATTTCCTCTCTAACCAGCGGGAAGAAGGCCCATGTGCCAACAGAAGGAGTGTAAGGGGGCCGTGGGGGACACAGGCCATGCGTGGGCTCTCCCTGATGGGATGCGTTTCACACATCCAGAACTCCCAGTGTGGTTTTGTGCTCAAGTCAGTCGTTTGGCTGAGCTGTTCTGGGGTTTTTTGTGCAAGGGTTTGGTCACCCCTAAGCGTGGCCCTGCCTTTTAGTACCAGTTCTACAAGAGCACCATCCACAAACGAGGTTTTTCCCTTCCCCACCCTTCTCTTCCCTCTCAAACCAGCCCCGCGCGCGGAGCTGCTGCCAGGCTCTTGGCTGCCTGCGCCAAACTCTGCCATCCCTGCCCTACTTTCCTGCAGATGATTGGTGATACTGAGGCACAAAATCAACAAAATCAACATTAACCCCACAGCCACGGGCTGGGAATTATCATTTATGTGCTCGCCGAAGGTGGCTGCTTCTTATTAGCGAATACAAATCACCCGAACTCGACAGCGAGTGCAATTGAGCTCTAACAGCATTAGGAGATTTTTCTCCGCTTTCTGAGGCTGCAGGGAGAAAGAGAGAGCACAATTACACCGTGGCACAGCTCAGGAGCTCGGCTCCCACCCCCCTCACGGGGACGTGCCCTGCTGGCTTTGTCCCCAGCACCTCCCCGGGCCCCCAGCACATCTCCAGGACAAATGCACTGTGACAAGAGGTGTTCAGCACTGCTGAGCATCAGGTCCCAAGGGAAACCTCTCCCTAAGTCAGGGCTGGAGGGGGTTTTACACCAAATCTGTGGCCCAGCTGTGAGGCAGCTGCCGTGTGCTCTTGGCTCCGAGATGCTCTAAAAAGCTGAGAGATCAGAACAGGCTCTGCTACAAAACCATGGGGACATTTCTTCCCACACCTGTGGGCATTGTGTGTTTCAGCATTCATTTTTCATCTGTTTGCTCCTTCCTTCCCACAGTATCCTGCATTACTGGATTCCCCCAGAGGGTGCTGGCACTGCCCAGGCTCCCCAGGGAATGGGCACGGCCCCGAGGCTGCCAGAGCTCCAGGAGGGCTTGGACAGCGCTGCCAGGGATGCCCAGGGTGGGGTTGTTGGGGTGTCTGTGCAGGGCCAGGAGCTGGACTGGATGCTCCTGGTCATCCTTTCAGCTGGGATTCCCTGATCTCCACCTCTTCAAAGACCCAGCTAAATCCTCAGCTGTGTCCCAGGGGAAGCTGAGCACCCTTGTCCACGCCTGGCACAGCTCTCTGCTCTGTTTTCTCAGTGCTGGTCACTTCCAGCCCTGGATTCTGACACCCCACATCCACCTGGCGCAAAGCTCGGTCCTGGGACACGACAGGGAATGCAGTGACAACGAAGCAACCACGTCAGAAACATGCTGTGGGATCCAGAGTGGCAAAACAAAGCCTCTCCTTGTGCTTATTTTTTCTGTCAATGCAGGGAAATCCCTTCAGCAGCTTTTCCTTTTGCTGCCTGCTCGCACTTCTGCTGGTTAAACAGCTTTGCTCCTCAATATTTATTCACAAGGAGAGCTGATCACGCACAGGGAGTGATCACAGGAGACTGAACCCACCCCAAACCCCCTCACACCACTGCTGCCAGCCCCAGGACACACAAATGTCACTGCAAACACAACATTTCTTCTCATCCCTCTCCGTATTTAGCAATTATGGGTCTGTGATTCAGTGGACCGGCTCCAGGTCACTTCTAACAGCCCATCAGTTGTTTGAGGAGAGAAGAGCAGTTCCAGTGCCACCTGCAGAGTCCCAGGGCTCTGCTGGAGCATTCACTGCGCCACCAACCCAGCTGTGACAGTCCCCACAAGGAAAGCCAAGTGCAAAACCCCCCAGGAAACCACACTCTGAGCAAAGGGCCAGCAAAAAGACACTTTACTCACCTCTAAGCCTTATCTGGCAGGTTTCAGAGGTGCTTAAAATGTGGAGGCTCTTGAGCCCTGAGGAATCTCATGAGCAGCCAGGGAGCAAAGAGGAACCTTCATCCAAGTCTGAGATGAGGGGAGCTGCTTTATGTTATTTATTTCCCTTCTGTTTTCTGCAGCACGTTCAAACTGCACCCTCACCCTGCTTCCCTGGGGAGGTTTGCTCAGGAAACCCCCTCATGGTCCAGGTAACCAGTGCTGGTCACATCCAAACTCCTCCTGAGGAGCATCGCCTCGGATTCCCCAGCTCCCACTTGAGAGTGATGGAGACCCAGAGTCACAGGTGTGATCTTCCTAAATGAATCTTTCACTGGCACAGGGTGCCCAGAGCAGCTGTGGCTGCCCCTGGATCCCTGGCAGTGCCCAAGGCCAGGTTGGACAGGGTTTGGAGCACCCTGGGATAGTGGAAGGTGTCCCTGCCCACGGCAAGGGGTGGGATGAGACGGGATTTAAGGTCCCTTCCTACCCAACCATTCTATAATTCTGTGAGACACCCCAAAAAGACACATCTGAGCTCTCCAAACTGGGACAACAGAGTCTCTTCTGCCCCTAAAAGCGCCAAAACCATCCCACCAGCAAAACCCTCTCTGGGCTGGGCTGGAAATGGAAAAACCATGATATCCCAGCCTTTCATTTCTGTGTCTTCATAGGAATAAAGAAATTCAAAGACACAAAGGGGAATGAAAAATACAGAGTGAATCATGAGCTATTATCATTCGGGGAGGGTAAAGTTCCAGTTGGGATCCAATTTAAGGTAGATTCGTATTTTGTTTGAACTGTTCATCCCTACTCACCAGCAGATTAGGTTAGGTCCAGCCCACAGTCTGGAAAGACCAGCTGGACACTAATATTTGTCAGCAGGAAACAGGAGAAACATGAAAATCTCTTGCCATGAAGATCAAAAGAGAGCAAGGGTGCACTTTGACATTTCTCCTCTCCTGCAAGGAGCCCCTGTTTTGCAAAGCAAATTCCACCGTGGAGCTTTGAACTCCTGGAGAGGAAAGATGAAAGGTGAAAACCCAGCTCGCTGAAAGCCAGCACCGAGGTTTCTGACAGCTCTGGGTGGAGCAGGTTTGACCCATGGTTTGCTGGGACTGCAGACAAAGTTCTCAGTTCCTTGGAAGTTCCTGGCACAGCTCCCACATCAAAGGCACCTCACAGAAGGGAACAGAGCAGAGCAAACCATGAAGGGCCACAGCAAGGAGCTCCAACCCCTTCCCAGTCCACTGAGGATCCCATGGAAAGCTCTGAGCTCCAAACTCATCTCTGCCAGGCCCACAGCAGCTCCCTCAGGAGGGCTCCCAGCTGCCTCCTCTTTGTAATCAATGCTTAGACTCAGCCTAGCACAGGGATTATTTTAATTCAGGAATTCATGGGCAGGCACAAAGCTTTTCAGGCTTCTCTCACTTTGCAAAACAAAGGGAGCTCCCATGGCAGCCAATGGAGGGTTTGATGATGGACAATAAGGTTCTTGCAAGGGCAGAACTGGGAATTACTGCCCAGAAAAGGAAACCAGAGCTGTGCTATTGCCTCTTTGAAAGGTTTCCCACCTCCACAGAGCCCATGTTAGCAATAGATGGATCTCTGTCATTCACCAACAGCAAACAAGAGGATCTAAAATGATCCAGAAATGATCTTGATATGAAAACTGGATCTGGAGGGAAAGCAGGGCTCAGGAGGACTCGGATCCCACGGCACCACGGCTGCTCCTGCTGAGCAGTGGAATTGTTTCCTCCTACCCCAGTGCAATAATTTCCTCACCCAGACCCTGCACTTGGAGTCCATCACTGGAAACATTCTCCCTCAGCAGCACCAACGTCCTCCAGCTCCAGCAGCCCCTGGTTATCGACAGAGCTGTGCTCAAAGCATGATAACAAATTCAGCAATACTTGGCATAGCCAAACACTTCATGGGGACTAATGAATAAATTTACATAACGGGCCCAGGAGCTGATCTGAGCACCAGTCACCTCCTACCCCAGCTGGTGCCATCTTGATTTTTGCCTTTTTTGCTTTATATTTTCTCTGTGTTCTTTACACAGACATTTGTAGCTTTGTAGCCTGTTACTGTAACTTAGCTTCAGTATTTTCCTGAGCAGAAAGACAAAACAAATTCCCTTTGTGATCCTGATTCTCCTTAGAAACCAAGGTTGAGACCAACTCTTCTGATGCCTTGAGTGGCTACCCAGAAACAGAGGCCAGACAGGAGTCAGGGAATAAAGGCAGGGATTTATTTGAAAGGCCTTCAAAGGTGCACCCTGGGGAGCCAGAGGCTGCTCCCAAAATGGACCCCAGGATGGACCCCGAGTCACGAGCTCTTCACACTTTATAGGTTTGGGTCATTTGCATATCAGCATAAATTCCCCAATTAAAACTGTAGCTAATGCTGTAATTTCTCCAATTTCCCCACCTCTCTCGAGGCCCCAGTTTGCCCCTTTGGGCCTGGGGCAGTCTGAGTGCCCTTGAGCAGCAAGCTGGGAGAGGCTCTGTGGTGTCTGCCTGGCATGAGAGAACAGAAGTGACCAGGCTACAAGGAAGTTCAGAGTTACAACTCGGCAATACAGGATTTGAAGACTACAAAAGCTAAAACCTAAGGCATCACCACCACGGACCAGCTTTTTCAGCCTCCCATCTGCTTTCAGGACAGAGCAAACCCCCCCAGATTTCAATGACTGCTGAACTGAAGCACACCTCACGCAGTGACTGATCCCTGCGAACTCAAACCCTGGCTCCCCTGAGCACCCCCCAGCCGGAGCACAGCGGGAAGAGGGCAGTGGTAACAAAGCCCTGAGGATGCAGGACAATCAATCCAGCCCTGTTCTGTGGCAGGAAATGAACGGGCCATTAAGGAAGGAGTTGTAACCTCAGCCTTCCTGTGATGGCTCCCAGGCCCAGACTGGCTGGCAGCACAGGGACTTCGGTCCCAGCAGGGCTGGCTGCTCCACCAGCAGCAAGGGAGGGGTTTGTACAAGCAGGGGACAAATCCACCCCAACCAGAGCCAGCCTGTGGTGGTGCCACACATGGGAAGGGGTGAAGGAAGGGCTCAGCTAAGCCTGAGGGACAGCAGCTTTTATAGAATCATAGATCTGGGGTGGAAGGGACCTTAAAGATCATCTCATCCCACCCCTGCCATGGGCAGGGACACCTTCCACTGTCCCAGGCTGCTCCAAGCCCCATCCAGCCTGGCCTTGGGCACTGCCAGGGATCCAGGGGCAGCCACAGCTTCTCTGGGCACCCTGTGCCAGGGCCTCCCCACCCTCCCAGGGAACAATTCCTTCCCAATATCCCATCCATTCCTGCCCTCTGGCAGTGGGAAGCCATTCCCTGTGTCCTGTCCCTCCATCCCTTGTCCCCAGTCCCTCTCCAGCTCTCCTGGAGCCCCTTTAGGCCCTGGAAGGGGCTCTGAGGTCTCCACACAACCTCTTCTGTGGCTTCTTCTGTGTCCATAGGGGAGGTGCTCTAATCCCCTTCCCACTTCGTGGCCTCCTCCAGACCTGCTCCCACAGTTCCATGTCCTCCTTACGCTGGGGGCACCAGAACTGTGTGTTTTTCCCTGCTTTCAGGAGTCAGCAGGGGAAAAAACTCCAGCCTTTTTCTTACTGATGCTTAATCCCAGTTTACACAGAGCACATCTTGCCTGCCACGGTCCCACAGCCTTCTGCAAATCTTAATTAAGCAAAAGATAAAAAGTAGGTCCGCAGCTCAGCTCTGATGAGTGTCCTGCATCAGGGGAACGCTGCTCTCCTTGAGGAGTCTGGAGCCTGGGGCTGGCAGGGAAACTTCTCCTGATAAAATTTTCCTGCCAAAAAGCCATTTTCCCCAGCAGGGGAGAACTCAGGTGGTGAATCAGAGCTCCCTGAGCAAGGAATAAGCACTGACACTCCCCCGTGTCTGAGTCTGAGCACGTGTTCATTTACTCTACCAGTTCTGCATTCAGGAGGAAACATCTTCCAGCTTCTTCCCAGCCTGGGGCCAGCAGGGATCAGGCTGGTTTGGGCAGCATCCCTGTGCAGCTGCTGAACTGCCTGGAGCTGGATGGATTCCATCTCCAGAGGAATGGCCAGGATGAGGGAGCTGATTGTCCCCCTCTGCTCTGCCCTTGTGAGTCCCCCTCGGGGTTCTGTGTCCAGGTCTGGGGTCCTCAACACCAGGAGGACGTGGAGCTGCTGGAGCAAGTCCAGAGGAGGCCACAGAGCTGCTCCCAGGGCTGGAGCCCCTCTGCTCTGGAGCCAGGCTGGGAGAGCTGGGGGTGCTCACCTGGAGAGGAGAAGGCTCCAGGGAGAGCTCAGAGCCCCTTCCAGGGCCTAAAGGACCTTATGAAGAGGAGGGACAGGGACTTTTTATATGGGCAGAGTGACAGAACAAGTGGAAATGATTTTAAACTGAAAGAGAGCAGAGTTAGATGGGATCCTGGGAAGGAATTGTTCCCTGGGAGGGTGGGGAGGCTCTGGCACAGGGTGCCCAGAGCAGCTGTGGCTGCCCCTGGATCCCTGGCAGTGCCCAAGGCCAGGCTGGATGGAGCTTGGAGCAGCCTGGGACAGTGGAAGGCGTCCCTGCCCATGGCAGGGGGGGGGATGAGATGATCTTTAAGGTCCCTCCCACCCAAACCATTCTATAATTCTGTGACTTCACTGCTGTTGCCTGTGCACAGCCTGACAATGCATCCACCAACACCCCGTGGAGGATTTTCACTCACTGCTGCAGCATAATCTGGGCTTTTGTCTCCTTTTTCAGTCTGATGAACTTGGAGTAGGCAGGGAAGACACCAAACCAAAAAACAAGTGGCCAGGAAACAGCACACGACTGAAGCTGTGAAAAACCTGAGGCCTGCACAGAGCAGACCTTCCCCACCCACAGCTTCTCTCAGCTGCCAACCTGCAAAAGCACAGCCAGGGCAGCACAGGGAGGGGGTGACAGCGCTCAGGGCCAAGGGACAGGGAGTTACTGTCCCGTGGCACAGCACAGACCACTCACCCTCCACCACAACACCCCCTCAGATCTGCCAGGTCCCAGCATCAAACCCCAAGCTGAGGCCTCAGACACAACAAATCCAACTCTGCAGCTGCTCCAGGCACCTGTTCCCAACTGGATTAGTGGGGATCTGGAATGAAGCTACAACAGCTTCAAAGCAACCCCCAAAAATCAATGCCCCCGTCGTAAGCTCAGGGTTTTGCGTGTGGTACGAGAGGCAGGGTGGGAGAAGGTGATCTCATACACCACATATTGATTAATCAATCCCAGCCAGGATGCTAATGGGCTCTTCTTACAACACTTGGCACCAGCAGGAAGGAGCAGGAATGCTGAATGAGGAGGGGAGAAACTGGTGGTGTGGTGAAGCTTCAGGGTGAGGGGAGAAATGCACAGGGGAAATCTTCCAGAGATGGCTTTAAGTGGTCAGAGACTGGGCATAAATGGAGGAACTGAGCAGCAAAGGGAGAAGGGAATAAATCAGATTTATTGGCTCCAAACACAGCAGAATTGTACCTGGCAATTCCTGTGGCTGAGGATAATCCTTTCCTGATGCTACAAAAACCCTCCCAGGAAGGACTGAAAGGGCCCAGCTTGGGTCTGGAGTCTGTGATGAGGAACACCGAGCACAGCATCATCCCTCCAGCCAGAGAAACGGGCTGAGGGCACCAGTAATGCCTGACTTTGGGATTTTTCCACAGTAACTACAGCCTCAAACAAGAGCATTGCACTGCCTGGAAGCCAGCAGAGGCTGCGTGGGATTGTCCTGCTCTTGGTAAAACTGGGAAGAGCAAAACTGGCCAGCCAAGAGGTGGTGACAGTCAGGGTCCTGCCTTGCAGGAGGCAGGGAAATTCTGATGCTTTATCGTGGCCGCCTAAAAACAGAGGCTAGACAAGAATAAGAGAATAAAAGTGGTTATTTATTNACCTTGGGTCCTGGGTTCTTCACACGTTTATAAGTTTGGTCCATTTGCATATCAGGGTTAATTGTCCAATTATAACCTCAGCTCCTGATGTAATTACCCCAAGTTTGCCCCTCCTCTCAAGGCTTTAGTTTACACATTTTGGGGCCTGGGGCAGTTGGAGTGTCCTTGGAGAGCAAACCCAGAGAGGTTTGTTATGTCTGAGCAGCATGAGAGAACAGCAGCTCACAGGCCACACGGAGCTGCAGAGTTACACACCAGGCACTGCAGGATTTGAGAAATATCGAAGTTAAAACCCAAGGCATCAGTTCAGCCTGGTACATCTTCTGTGCAGCCCACAGAGTCATGCCAGGGGTGAAGGTGAGCGACAGAGCTCTGTAAAACTGGACTGGACTAACTAAAACCAGCACTGGAGCTCAGAATTACAAGTTTGATCAACAAGGGCTACAGCCATCAGGAGAGGAAACCTCCAGGTACAAAATACGAAGGAGTTGCTGCTTTCACCACCCAAATTTTGTTCAATTTGGATTTTTTACAGGGCATTGTGAGAACCTCTCCTACTCACCCAGCAGGGCACAGGAGCACCTTGGGGTGACACCAACTCCTGCACTGCCACCACCCCACTGCCACCACACATGCCATCTGCAGCCTCAAAGCACCACAGATTCAAGCAGAAGCAGCCCCTCAAGAAAACAGGAACAATCCTCCAGGAAATCAGGGGAGCAGGAGGTGAAAACCGCACAAACTAAATTAATTTTCCTCCCAGAAGCATCTTTTCCCAACCAGCACCCCCCAGCCCCAGCAGAGCACTCACGTTGTAGAGGATGTCGGTCCAGCCCTCCATGGTGATGCACTGGAAGACCGTGAGCACGGCGAACAGGATGTTGTCAAAGTTGGTGATGCCGTAGTTGGGGCCCTGCCAGTACTCCCTGCACGTGGTCCCGCTCTCACACTGCCTGGCAGGAGGCTCCTCTCCACAGGGAAAATCTCCCACCTCCTCACCTGCAGAGAGGGAAGAGAAGGTACTGCTTGGAACCATCCTGAGAGTTTCCTGCTTGGAACCATCACAAAAAGTTCCTGCTTGGAACCATCCTGAGAAGTTCCTGCTTGGAACCATCACGAAAAGTTCCTGACTGGAACCATCCTGAGAAGTTCCTGCTTGGAACCATCACGAAAAGTTCCTGCTTGGAACCATCCTGAGAAGTTCCTGATTGGAACCATCACGCAAAGTTCCTGATCAGAACCATCCTGAAAAGTTCCTCATTGGAACGAACCTGAAAAGTTCCTGATCTGAACCATCCTCAAAATTTACTGACTGAAACCATCCTGAGAAGTTCCTGATTGGAATCATCACGAAAAGTTTCTGACACCATCCTGAGAAGTCCCTGACTGGAACCATCCTGAGAAGTTACTGCTTGGAACCATCACGAAAAGTTCCTGCTTGAAACCATCACGGAAAGTTCCTGATTGGAACCATCCTGAGAAGTTCCTGACTGGAACCATCCTGAAAAGTTTCTGAAACCATTTTGAGAAGTTCCTGACTGGAACCATCCTGAGAAGTTCCTGCCCGGTGCTGCTGCATCCTCCTGGCACCACTGCAAGGATTAAATTCACCTTTTGGGTTTCTTTGTGCCGCTATGGACGTGGAAAAGTCGTTGTGCCCCTGTAATCATTTCCACACTGCTGGGCTGTGAGAGATGGGTTAGGGGGAGGTGGAGCAGAGCCGCCCCTGAAGGGCGCAAAATTCACAGTTTGCCATCTCACACTGTGGAATTGTTTAGGTTGGGAAAGACCTCCAAGATCATCAAGTGCAACCATCAACCCAGCACTGCTAACCCATGTCCCCAAGTGCCACATCCCCACGTTTTTGAGCACTTCCAGGGATGGGGACTCCACCCTGGGCAGCCCCTTCCAGTGCCTGACCACCCTTTCAGTGAGGAAATTTCCCCTGATCTCCAGTCTAAACTTCCCCTGGGGCAACTTGAGGCCATTTCCTCTCATCCTGCCACTTGCTATCTGGGAGAGGAGGCTTCCAAACTGCAAATAATTCCTGGCTCATCAAAGCTCAGTACATCTGAGAGGCCTGGAAATGGTGTGAGAGCAGCACAAAAAAAACCCACCACAAAAAAAAAATCCCAAAAACACCAACAAAAAAAAGAATAAAACCAGGAGTGTGATAAAAGCAGGGCTTTGGGAATGGGACACACCTCAAACGCCCTCAAAGTGCTAAATATTGGCTCTGTAACATGAAATCAACAGGGCACCTTCTGCACCAGTGCCAATTTTGGGGTGTAGACTGCCCAAAAATTGCCCAGGCTCCACATTTTTGGTCCAAATGCAGCACATGTGGCAGGGGAAGGATCCATGTGGGACGGTGCTTCTCTGCTGAGTTTCACTGAAGACCCAGAGGAGGCCAAATCTGTCAGGGAGGGACCACCAGGAACGGCCGGGAGGGTGCCCAGCATCTTCCAGGCTCAGCTGGGAAGGGTTGCAGCCCTCCAGAGCAGCTTGGAAAACTCCAGTGCTGGGTTTTAGGAATAAACAAACATCCCAAGTAATATCCCTGTTTAGAGAGCTGCGATTGGGGAAGCATTAAAGGGTTTTTAAAGGGTTTTTAAAGGGACACATTATGGCAGTGGAGCAGCAAACAGCACAAAACCCAGTTCACCAGGGGGAAAAGCAGGAGCAGCGCTAACAAGAATCAGGAATAATCATTCCACAGAGCAGTGCCTGCAGGAGGGCAGCAAAATTGCCACTGTGGAGCAGGATCTAAGTGCGTGTGGATTTATATAAATATATACGTGGCACTTTCCTGTTGACTCAACACCTCGATGCAGGGCAAACCTCCAGCTCCCATATGGGTCACCACAGGCTCTCACAAGGGCTTGGTGAGAGAGGAAGATGCCAAAGCTGGCTCCTGCAGACCATTTGTGAAAAGAGGATCCAGTTTCATCTTGGTTTGGCCTTTTGCTGCCAGGGAATTCTCTGAAAAAGCAGTGCACATCCACCACAAAGGGGTGGGTGGGGTTTTTTTCCCCCTTTTAAAACAGTGACCAGAACTGGCCCTTACTCCTCATGACTGGAGAGACAGAGAAAAGAGGAATCTCGAGGAAAAATGGGAAATAAATGTGATGCCCTTCTCTCCTGGGGTAGCACTTGGGCTGGGTCAGATGCTTAGAAATAATCCAGTGTCAGCAGAACAGGATAGCAAGGAGGGCACAGGGAGAGGGAAACAAGACTGGAGCATGCACTGCCACTGAGTTTTACCCATTTTTCAGTAAAACAATGAGATGTTTCCAGCTCAGAACAGCCAGGCTGAGGGCGAAAGGCCTTGAATAACCCTTTGGCCATATTTTGGTGCCAGTTTATCCCTGACCTACCCAGGCTGTTGGCTCAGCAGAGCAACACTCGGTGTTGACACCTCCGCTCAGTCCCCTTCATGATGCCCAGCTGGTACCTCTCGTGCAGCTCCTGATTGCAGGAAAAATCCCGGGGGTTTGCTCACTTTGGGGATTCGGAGCAGCAAGAAGCACGAGCAGCTTCCCCTCCTCCCATTTCCCACCCCCGGCCAGAGGCATCTCCTTAATGAGTTCCCATTCCCACGCTCAGGCCGGTTTGGAGCCCGCGGTCTCTGCCTGGGCTCCTTAATGCACCTCTGTGGGGATGAGGAGCACTTAGGTTTTAAAAAGCTTCGTGGCTGCTCTGCTGCTCTGCTCCCAGGGGATGCGGTGCCAGGAAACCTCAGCCCCCTCTCCTTTCCAGAAACACCATTTCCCGCCCAGCAGCTGGAACGGATCCCCGGAACTCACCCAAGCCCAGCTCCGCAGCCCCGGAGCACGGAGTGACCGGGGCACGGGCACTTTCCCCCTCCTGCTGAGGGGGTCTGGGAGCTGAGCCACAGCTCCCACCGAGCTGGCAGCTGCTGCCGTGCAGAGAAATGCAGCACAGGCAGCGGAGCTTCGGCTGCGCTCCCGGTTCTGGGCTGGAACGCGCCCAGCATGCGAGAGGCGCTTACACGCGACACTCCCCATGACAAACACCTGTCCTCGGTCCCCAAACCTGGCACGGGGACCTCTGGGCCACCACTGATGGCAGAGGTGAGTCTGCAGGGTGCACACGAGGCTTCGGGGGTGATGTTTCGCTTTTGCACTGACGAGGTTCTGGGGGAGGGAAGAAAATCCTCCCCCTTCAGGTGTGAGCCCCGAGGGAGAGCCTCGGGCTCTGCCCGCAGCCGCCTCCTGCGCACAAAGGACGCACAGACATCCCCCACCCTGTCTGCAGCTGAACAGACCTGAAAATGCTCCCAGGAAACCCCAGCCTGCCCACGATTCCATCCTCCCCACCACCTCGGCACGAACTCTGCTGCTTCCTCCACACCAGTATTGTCACCGCTGTCCCTTTCCCCCGTCATCGCTGCCACAGCCCCTCGCAGGGGCCACACCACCCACAAAGAGGCTTCTTCCTCCTACAAATCCGGTCCAAAAACTCATTTCCTCCAGGAACTGCCAGGATTTTCTCACAAGTTATAACTCCCAACTGTCCTTCATGACCTGGGTTATGTTTTTCCAGCATTCCACAGGAACAGGAGCAAGAATTCCCTTTACAAATCTCTGTGTACGCTGAGTGTGTTAAACTGTTCCCATCAGAAAGCTCAGAGATTTGGCAGGGATGTTGTTTTATTACCATTGGATTGCACGGAAATAAATCAATATTAAGACCTATTAGAGATAATGACTGAAAATACAAGGCTGTGTTAAAGAAAGTCAATTGCACCTTAAAATGCAATGGTTTGGAGACAAGAGCGATATTTTGATGCATGTTATCAGATAACAAACATATATTAACACTACTATAAAGGAATAGGGGGGAACGAGACGATCTTTAAGGTCCCTCCCAGCCCAAACCATTCCATGATTCGACACAGCCATTCCCAGCCAAGAATTTCTGGGATCATCCTTCTCCACCTCCGTCTCCTGGGCTTTATCCCTCAGTCACAGGCAGACATATCATTCACTCCTCAGTGCCCAATTTCCCTTCTCTGGAGGTCCTTTTTATCCTTTCTCCATCAAAGGACTCCGTGCCTCCCATTTATTGTCCTTTCGGGTTTTGGTTGCTCCCAGACTTTTCAATCTTCCACTATTCCACACCAAAGTTTGCCCAGAAACCATCCCAGGAAACTCAAGGTGCATAAAGCAAAACCCAATGAAAACTCAGACAGGCACCAAGGAATAAAATGAAACAACAGGAATTTGGTTCTGGGCTTCTGCTGTGAAAGTTCTCAGGGCCTCCTGTCCCAAAACTCTTGGGAAGACTGGGAGCAGCCCAGTGGCATCGGAGAGAGGAGAACCTGTCCCAGTCCATGTAAGGTGGGCACAAAATTCTGTCAACTCTCGGAATATGTGGGTGAAGAGGGAGAGAACGCAGGCAATGTGGAAGAGGCCAAAGGAAAAGCAACACAGAAGCAGGAAAGAAAGATCTGCAGGGCAGAGCTCACCCGTCTCGTTGGAAAAGCAGGTTTTATGGAATTTGCCCATGTAGAACTCCAGCCCGATGATGGCAAACATCACGATGGCGAAGAAGAGGAGCAGCCCAATCTGCAGCAAGGGCACCATGGCCTTCATGATGGACTTGAGGACAACCTGCAGGCCTGTGGGGACACAAAAACACCTCAGGGAGGGAAGGAGAACAAGGTCATGGGGGTGGAGGGAAGGTGGGAGAGAGGGGCTGTCCAAGGGACAATTTGGGACTGGCGATACCGAGCAGTGCTGCTCTTCCCAGGGTGCTGTATAAACATTTCCTGCCCTAAGAGCAGGAGAGACAACTGGGGGTTCTCCTTTTCTGGTGGCTTTTCTTCAGGTAGCAGATTCAACGGGTTTTTAAGCTTCAGAGGCACTAAAAAGATTTTTCCTGAAGCTGCTGGAGTCCCAAGACTCAGCCTGGAGCTGAAGCAGGTCCTTGGGGCAATTGTGGTGCAGCTTTGAACCCTACTAAGGACACCTTAGGGCCAAGCAAACCAATCTGCTGCAGATCAAGCAGATGAAAAGCTCATTCCCTCTTCTCCACAGACATGCTGGAAGTGTCAGCTTTATCCCACCAAACTCAGACAGTGGCCGGACTGAGCAGTAATTAAGAAATCGGTGTTAAATATTGTTATTGCTGTTATTATCTGTGTTGTAATGGGAGGAAGACCTTAACAGGAGCTCAAACCTCAGCTAACACAATTATTTATTAAATTAATACAATTAAATAATACAATTATTTAGCTGCACCAGGGTCTCTTAGAGATATTTTCTGAAATAAATTCCAATTTGTGTCTACACGCACAAGGCTTTCTTTGGAAGGAAGGTCATGGTGTCACTTGGGGAGATCAGGCAGGATCTGCACTGCAGTGGAAACCTGTCCTGAGCAACTCAGAGTGAGGGCAGAGAGAGAATTTCCCAGCACCTGATGTTGTCACTCAGTTTGAAAGTGGAAGAGGGAAGGAAAACCCCGTGGATGGGAGCAATCCCCCTGTCCCAGGGAGTCTGGGCTGCTCAGGAGCTGCCTCTCCCTGCACAGCACCCAGAGCAGCCTTGATGCTGTCCCTGTCGCACCCCTCTCTGCAGGAACAAACCCTGTCCACCCACCAGCCCCGAAACTCATTTTCAGTTAAAGCCAGGGGAGACAAGGCGAGGGAGGCTGGCGGTGCAGGTGGCAGATGACATCCTGCAGAGGCACCCCACAAAAGCCCTGCAGTGCTGGGCAGCAGCTCCTCGGTGGCCTGTCCTGAGGGGCGGGGGATGAGAGATCATCCTCGTCCTGCCACCCTGTACAGCACCAGGGACATCGAGATGGGCACAGGCGTTTAATAAAGCATCAAGGTGTCCCTGACAGGAAAAATGCTGAGGCTGTAAAAGGGAAGAATGTTCTGTGTTTGTGTGGGGTTGCGCCTCAAGGTTGCGCATTTACTATGGGGGAAAAAAAAAAACCCAACATAAAATATTCAGCTTTCACCACATCATTAAAAACCTGAGAGTAAATCTTGTGTTGTGCTGGTCCAGGACACATCCCCAGGTGGGAAAATATCCCCCACACCAGGACAGGGCCAGCTCTGAGGGGCCACCTCACTTTTGAGGCATCCTCAGACTGTCATTGCCACCACGCCTTGCGCAGGCAAAGGGTCCAGGAAATAACAGCCAGCAGCACCTCCTTGTTGGAGACAAACAAATGCCACCTTTCCAAGGACCTCTCCTGGGTGGGAATTCAGATTGAAGCCCTGCCCACAAATGACTTTTGGAATTTTTGGTGCTGTCATTGCCCCCAGGTTAATGCAGAGAACACCAGAGCATCCCACAGTGCTGCAGGGAGGGTCCAAACCTCTTTATTCCATGTCCAGAAATGAAACAGCTCCTGGAAGCGATCCCTGCTGGGGGGAAGAGCTGTGACTGTGACAAATAAAAAGGCAGAAAGCCACGGTGTGGGCACTGGGATGGTTTCAGGGCAGGATGCAGCTCCTCACTGGAGCATTCAGACCCTTCAGGTTCACACATAAAATACATAAATTTGAGCAGGGAAGGCCAAATCCCACCTGCTCTTTCCCTTTATTTTTTCCCCCTTATTAAAAGGGTAAAATCCCAGGCACAAGAAGCTCAGCTGATCAAAACCATCAGAAGATCCAAGCTGAAAAGCCTGAAAGCTGCAAAATTCAGCTCTCAGGTCTTCACACCCCAGAGAATTCATTCACCCCCGAAGGCAAAGGGGTCCTAGGACAAATCCCTGCCCTCACCTGCAGCTTTGGGGGCGCAGCACTGAAATCAGCACGAAATGGGATGAGAGACACCCAGACCCCAAAAAGGGCAGGAGCCACTGACCCCAAAGAGGCAGGGGAAGAAAATATGGCTCAGAGAAGCAATAGCACCCTAAATCCTCAGAGCACTTGGGCTGTGACACGACGCTGTCACGACACTCACTCGGGATTCCCGACACGAGCTTCAGGGGCCGCAGCACCCGGACGGCTCGCAGGGTCCGCAGGTCAAAATCAGTCCCAGCAGTCGCCAGAATCCTGAAGGGAAAAGGGGATAAAAAAATCAGATTAACTGCAAATTCCTCTTTCCAAAGCGTGGGTAAGTGTGGGGTAAAACCGGCGAATATTGGAGCTGCTTTAGACTCCATACCTGTGATCCCTGAAAGGAATTAATTCCCAAAAACTCCGGGGCTGCTGCAGGAAAATCCCCAATCTCTGCCTGTTTATGAGGCCTCTGGAACATCCTCAGGGCACTAAAGAGCTGCACCCTGTGCCACAGGACAGCACACCCCAAAAGGAGGCGGAGAGAGGGAACTAAATCCCTCAGTTACGCTGGGAATTACCTGCCACAACTTCCTATAATAAACCCACAAATCCCTCGGTTTGATGTCTGTGATTCCCCAATACCTGGAGCAGTTTCTGGTTTCCTTTCTGCGTGCAGGGTGTGAGTCTGACACCCCACGAAATCCAGCCCCCAGAGCAGAAGGAGTCTTAAAAATGGGATGCTCCACACAGAAAATGAAATGGATTCCCTGGTTTAGGGCGCAGCAAGGGAAGAAATATTGTCCCAGTGTCCACAAGGAATAATGGGAACTCATTTTTCCTCAGTTTCCTGGTAACAGGAACCCTTTTTTCCCAGTTTCTTGATAAGAGGAGCCCTTTTTGCTCAATTTCTTTATAACAGGAGCCGTTTTCCCTCAGTTTCTTGCTAACAGGAACCCTTTTTTCCCGGTTTCTTGCCAACATGAGCCCTTTTTCCTTAGTCTCCTGATAACAGGAGCCATTTTTATTCTCAGTTTCTTAAAAACAGGATCCCTTTTCCATCAGTTTTTTGATAACAGAAGCCCTTTCCCCCCAGTTTCTTATAACAGGAGCCCCTTTTCCTCAGCTTCCTGGTAACAGGAACCCTTTTTTCCTAGTTTCTTGCCAACATGAGCCCATTTTTCTCAGTTTCCTGATAACAGAAGCCCTTTTTCCTCAGTTTGTTGACACCAGGAGCCCTTTTTCCTCAGTTTCTTGCCAACAGGACCCCTTTTTCCGCAGTTTCCTGACACCAGGCTGCCGAGCATCCAGCAGCAATCAGCCACCACGAAAACAAATCCAAGGAAAAGCAGAATTTTCCAAAACCAGCTGCACAATTGCACTCTGAACTGCACAGGACGCCTGGAAACGCAGCAGTGGAGGCCGTGGCAGTGCAGGGAGCACTCCCGGGATAAATCCCTGTCCTTGACTTACTGACTGACTTAGCCCCGCTGCCAAGCCTGGCCTAGGGAAGAGCAGGCTCAGCATTGCTGGGCGGAAAGGGCCAGACTCCATCAGCAGGAGGTGCTGGAGATCAGGAAAGAAACCTGCTGGGATGTTGGATGGCAGGAGGCAGAAGCGAGCCAGGACCTGAGGAGCTGAGTATTTATTCTATAGGACACCTGTTCCCGCATTTTCCCGACCTTAAAATTCCCATGACATCAGCTCCACGGATGCAGCTTGAGCACAAGCAACAGGAGACGATTTAAACCAAGGACCAGCACATGCAGAGACTTCTAATTTCATGTTCTGCCCCCGTGCCAACAGTTTCATCCTCTGCCCCCCTTCCCTCCATCCCCACGGTTTAATTGCTCACTTACAGACCCGTGCAGTGTGGGAGTAACACAGACTGGGATAATCCTAAACATCCACCTTGGATGATGCTCCCAACAGCACAGGCAGGCTCCAGGGAGCCAGGATGGCTTTGTGCTGTCACCAGGCTTGGGACAAGCTGAGGGAAAGGGTCCTTCATGCCCTTGTTTTGTTCTTAAATTCAAAGAGCAAAGGAGAGGGAACCGGTGCCACTAAATGCGCCAGTGGGTCGAGGTTGTCATTCCAGAGTTGCCTTCCTAACAGGATTGACACTAAATCCATCCTGCTCCAAATCTGGCAACACACACAAACCACCTTTCCCAGGAAAACTCCTGGGTTTGGCCACTTAAGTCATGAGTTCCCACACCCTTTTCACTGTCAGCCCCCAGCTGACCTGCACAGGACACCCCACAGCCACCACCTCCTGTGGCTGCTCCATGGATTCCATCCCATCCCAGCCAAATCCCGCAGACCCCCCAGCAGGGCTGAGCTGTCCCTGCTCCCTCTGCCCATGAATCTGCCACTCCTGGAAAACAAAACAGCCCAGATGTTGTCTGGAGAGGTAAAAAACAGCTGCAGGCTAAAGAAAGCTGGGAAAAAATCACAGAATGGTTTGGGTTTCTCTGGGCACCCTGTGCCAGGGTCTCCCCACCCTCACAGCCACGGATTCCTTC
This sequence comes from Machaerirhynchus nigripectus, assembly GCA_013397975.1. Lineage (NCBI taxonomy): Eukaryota > Metazoa > Chordata > Aves > Passeriformes > Dicruridae > Machaerirhynchus > Machaerirhynchus nigripectus. Next base: position 272,021 of record VZRQ01005226.1, on the reverse strand, counting down.
CCAATATGCCATCCATCCCTGCCCTCTGGCAGTGGGAAGCCATTCCCTGTGTCCTGTCCCTCCATCCCTTGTCCCCAGTCCCTCTCCAGCTCTCCTGGAGCCCCTTTAGGCCCTGGAAAGGGCTCTGAGCTCTCCCTGGAGCCTTCTGCTTTCCAGGTGAGCACCCCAGCTCTCCCAGCCTGGCTCCAGCCCTGGAGCAGCTCCATGGCCTCCTCTGGGCTCTCTCCAGCAGAGACTGAGGGGCTGAGGGGCAGCTCTGGGGCTGGACACCCCATGGGAACCTTGCAGACCAACGGGGCAGAGGCAGAGAACGCCCAGGCTGGGCATCCAGCACTGTTCCTGCCCCAGACAAAGCGGGAAGGGCTGGATCCCGCAGCCCCCTGGCACTCCAGCCTCACCCCCACGGCTCTGCAGCCTCAGCCAGGCTGTGCCAGCAGCGGAACCAGGGCACAGAGGGCCCTGAGGCTTTGAAAGAGTGCTGTGGTGTCAGAATCCACCCCAGGAAGCCTCAGGATGTCGGGAAGGACCCATGGGCAGCAGCTGGAGCACAGCAAAGCAGCTCAGAAGTTGTGCCAGGGTGGGGATGGGGCCTCTTCCCCTTACAGAACCAAAATTCATTTAAAGGATTCCAGTGCCCCAAGCTGGAAGAACATCCCAGTGAGGGGGAGCCCTTAATTAACATCATCTGGGGCATTTGCCAAAGTGCCACCTTTGCTTTACTTTTTCCCTCTGAAAGCTCATAAAAGTCACTGTGAGTTAGGTCAGGACAAGTGGGAAATGATCCTTAAAAACAAGAGAAATGCAGAGATCAAAGGAGCCAGCTGACAGGCACATCCCAAAATCCTGCTGGAGCATCCCTGGCTCAGCCAGCAGCTGAGAACAAAGCAGAGGTGGTGGGTGAGCCAGTGCCAGAAGAGGTTATCAGCTAGGAAAAGCAAAAAAAGAGAAAAACCCCCAGATTTTAGGTGAGAAATGCCTTGATCTGCAGCCATTTCTGTGCCTCGGTGGGTTGTACAGAAACACAGAGATGGAACGTGGTTGGGATGTTGCCACTTCCAAGGGTTTGACTGCAACAAAATCAACTCCTCCGTGGAAGCTGTCTTTTTGGTGATGGCCAAACACCAAACCTTTCTTGTTCTTACGCTGCTGGGGAGGACCTGGGCACCCATCCTGCCCTCCCCGGGGGCTCAGGACTGTGGCACTCACTCCTGATTTTCTCCATCCCTTGGTTAAATGCTGCTTCTCTCTCTCTCCTCCTGATTTTCTCCATCCCTTGGTTAAATGCTGCTTTTCTCTCTCTCTCCTCCACTGAGGAGCCCTTACTGACAGTTCTTCCCAGAGACAGCCCAGCTGTGGGATAAATGCTCGATAACTTCTATTCCAGCAAAGCCTGGAATAAATTATAAAAGCAGCTTGTTCCTCTGGGGATAAAAGAAAGCAAAGGACGAAGGGAAAGTTCCTTCTCTGAACGTTCTGATAACATAAATAATTAGCAACCCCTTCCTGTAAGGGCCTGGGAGCTCAGGATTGATTTGTTCTGGTTCAGCAAGACCCAGGCTGCCAGACGCAGGTGATGAACACCCTCAGTGAAGCCCTGAGCAAAGGAAATGCCTTGAAATTCCTTCAGGTTTAACCCCAGAGCTCCAAATCCTGAGGGCTGGAGTGGGGAAAAGCTGATCCTGCTCCTCAGGTTCAATCCCACCTTGCCTGAGAGCCATTAATGCCTCCCATGGGATCTCACCACTGGTGCCAGGGCAGTTCTTCCAGAGGAGGGATCACTGGAATAATTTGTGGGTATTTTAATGCAACCTTGCTAATTTTTATAAACCCTAGTCCAAGCAATAAGTGGGAACAGTAATGTTTTGACAGACCTTATCCCAAACATTTATTTCTAAGTTCCAAACCAATCCCCTCAGCAGGATTAGGAGAAAGACCAAACACTCCCCAGACAGCTTCCCACAAAAAAAAAAAAAAGGATAAAACCAGCAGCAGGTTTATGAAAAGAAATAACAATTGTCATGTCTTGCCACAGATTCAACCCCACCCACACAGACACCTTGGCAGCATGAACCCCAAAACCTCTGAGGGGGAGGAAACTCTGGTAAATCACCCCCATTCCCAAAACCTGGCTTTGAGCACCCCCATTCCCAAAACCTGACGGAGCACCGATGGTTAACAAGCCCCAGCGACCCCTGGGAATGGAATCCAGCGGGACAAACAAAACAAATATCTTCATGAAGACTGGCTGAGTGGTTTCAAGGTGTTTCCCCACCTGAGGGTGACCTTCAGGCTGACTGCCACCTCCATCCGTCACTGTCACCCACCCTCCCCTTCCCCACGTCTCCTCTGCTGCCCACAGGCATTGGGAAAGGAAATATCGCATCACTGTGGTACCGAGCTCCACCGGAGCAAACAGGCAGCACCGTGGAGAGGGAGGTGCCGCAATACCTAGCCCTTTGTGCCACCAGGGCACCCCCGGCCCCGTGTCCCTGGAGGTTCCGAGCCCATCACGAAGGTTTGGAGAGGAAGGAGCCCGTGGCCAAGGGAGAAACCACCCAGCCGCAGCCGCTGGGCACTGCTGGAGCTGCAGGGAGTGTTTCAGGAGGCTCTGTCAGCTCCGAGGCCCCTCAGCTGCAGGGCACAGCAGGAGGAGTCACCCGTTGTCCCCGTGCTGCCACCCGAGCGCAGCCTGGGGACAGCGCTCAGGGTCACTCCGGGGACGTGGCCCGGCCGATCGCCCCATCCAGGGGCTGAGGGCAGCGCGGGCACCCAGCCAGGGCGTGCCCGTGCCCGTGCCCTGGGACGTGCCCGTGCCCTGGGACGTGGCCCTCACCGCGCTCAGCCGGCTCGGGCCAGGCCTGCAGGGACAGCCCCGGCAGCGCCACAGCCCGGAGCGGGCCCACGCGGCGGCCGGAGCAGTTGGAAAGGTGCCCCTTCACCACTCGGTTTGATCCCAGGGCCTGAGAGCTTTATCTTGACTCCCAAAGGCGCGGCGCGGAGCGCAGGCCGGGGCTGATAAGCCGAGGTGAGGTGCTAATTGCAGCGTTTAATTTACGGCGGTGCCAGGTTCAGCTGGTGGCTCCCTGCCAGCTGTCCTGTCCCTCCCACACGAAGGGCCCAGCTCGGCAGCGCTGCCTCTCCTTTGGATCAGGCCTGAGCACCCCAGCACAGCCCTGCATATTCCAGCTAACGCTGCTCCTGACTTTCACATCCACAGCACAGCGGGCAGATCCCAGCCTTTCCCGACAACAGAGCACCTCGGGGCCATCCCCTGGCTCGGATGAACGTGTTTGCTCCCAAAGGGATTGTATCCATCAAAACAGCCTGGCTGTGGTCAGGGGTAAACCTCCCTTTAGCTCTAACGTGAAGGGAACAGAGGGCAAAACCAAACACACCCAGGATATAACAGTATTTGACAGCAAAGGGCTGCAGAGGCACAAACAGCCTGTCCCTAAGAGAAGACTCGGAGGGGATCCCATTAATCCATATAAATATCTCCTGCGATGTCAGAGGATGGGGCCGGACTCTGTCAGTGGTGCCCAGTAACAGGACTGGGGCAGTGGCCATAAACTAAGACACAACNATCCATATAAATATCTCCTGCGGTGTCAGAGGATGGGGCCGGACTCTGTTCAGTGGTGCCCAGTAACAGGACTGGGGCAGTGGCCATAAACTAAGACACAACGAGTTCCACATCAACATGAGGAGGAAATTCTTTCCCTGAGGGTGACAGAGCTCTGGAACAGCTGCCCAGGGAGTTGTGGAGTCTCCCTCTCTGGAGACATCCCAACCCCACCTGGACACGTCCCTGTGGCACCTGCTCCAGGTGACCCTGCCTTGGCAGGGGCTTGGCCTGGATGATCTCCAGAGGCCCCTTCCAACCCCAGCTGTTCTGGGACTCTGTGATTCCCTGGTCTCACCCCAAACAGGTGCATTTCTGAGCCTCTTGTAGCCAGCATTAAATTCACCACCAGCCTCCAGCAGTGCCCAGATGTGAACTCCCTCCTCCTCCTCCTCCTCTTCTTTGCACGCTCCCACGTCCTGGGAGGAGACAGAGCAAAACGGGAGCAGAATCCCCTCCCCAAACCACCTGCAACCCACTTCTGTGAGCGCAATTCCCGGGCCAGGCTCCAGGGAGAAGAGGCGGAGGGGGGGAGCATCCGGAGACAGACACTTCTCTGCTACAGCCAGGCAGGGAGGGCCACTCAAACCCACCAAATGAGGATTTGCAGGGCTTGGAAGGTGCCCAGGATGAAGGAAGATGTTGTGATTGTGAGGCAGTTGCTCCAATAAGTCCTTGTTGCTGCTCAGCAGGAGGGACAGGGACGTGCCCCACTGCAGAGTGGCAGAGGAGTCTCGTTTGCCACCAGCACTGACAGCTGGCAGGGAAATGCACTCAGCCAGGAACGTTCCAGGGAGCTCAAACTGGGAGAATGGAGTGCAGAGGAGTTAAAACCATCCTGCACTTCACTGGGGCTCGGAAAGTAGGTCACACCTTGAGCCTCGCCCCACAAGCAGCACCAAGGGGAGACGCTGCTTTCTGTCCCTGGGAATGGGCATCCCGGAATGTCATTCCAGAGGTTCCCGAGGGCAGGAGCTGGGAGCAGAAAGCATTTCCTGGAGAATTCTGGTGTCACCCAGCCCACAGTCGAGACATGAAGGGGTTTGTCTCAGTAGCAGACAAGATTCTTCAAGGGGAATTTCAGGATCAGCAAAACATTTCGAGCATTTTTACTTTACGGGATGTAAATGAGAGAGAGCAACAGAACAACGTTTGGGGATTGTTTCATTTGTCAAGTTCTAAAATGAAGCATTCCCGGCTTTAAATACATTTTCCTTTTTAGTGGAAGCAATTCCTGTCAAGCCTGCAAATAGCTCTGCCTTGATTTAACGCTGCCATTTTCCCGAAAAACACAAACTCCTGAGCCCTGCGTGAGTGAAAAACGTCACCCAAACCAACGCTGCCCTTCAGAGCCGTGCCAGCAGTGCTGGAGGAGCGGGGCTGTGCTCTCCACGAGCTGGAAGCACAAAGCAAAGGGCACAGGCCAGCTGGTGGGTGGATGGGGGATGGATTTTCCTGCCAGGTGGGCTAACAGGGCAGCACAGACTGCAGGAGGAGAGAGCTCTGAGTCACCAGAACACATCCCAAGCCTCCTTCCCTCCAGGACCCACGGAGGAGCAGCTCCTTGCCAGGCTGCCCTGGGAGCTGTGACGAAGTCTGTGTTATTTGGAGGCAGAGCCGCCTCACCCTCTGCACTTGGCCGGCCCCCAGGAGCTGTTCCCGAGTCGGGCAGGAAATGTCAGCGCTAGCAGATCACATCAGCGTTGGAAAAGCAGAGCAAAACGGGCGGGAAGCAGAGCTCAGCCTCCCCCCGGTGCTGCTGGGAGAGGGACGGGAGCAGCAGCCAGAGAGGGGAAGGAACAACATCTGCCAGTGCTGGGCACCTCGGTCAGGAGGGAACGGAGACCTCGTGGCAGGTCGCTGACACCAGGTACCTCCCCAAGTGGGAGCAGAATTTTCCCCTTGGAGGGAGTCGGTTCTGAGCCTCAGGAAGCCTCACTCCAAGGTGACAGGACTCTGGGGGAGGTTTTCCCAATGAACGCCCTGAGCAGGAAGAGATTTGATATTCCTCAAACACCTCCTGTCCCAACCTGCTGCCTCAGAGATCCCAAATCCCAGCGTTTCTCCACCTGCCCCCTGCTCAGACATCCCATGGTGCCAGTACTCACACAAGCAGGCAGCCCCTAAATCAACAAAAATCCATGAGATCCTTAAAAAAAATTAAATTAAAACTCTCTCTTTGCCTTGTGATCCCTCAGCTTTTGGAGGCAGCCAGGGCCAGGCTTTCAAGCTTTATCCACAAGCCACAAAAAATACAGATTTTCAACTAAAATCCAAAACTCTCCTCTTGCCACAAGAATCAAAACAAGGCCTCAGATACCCTAATCTGACTTGCACTATAATATTTCTTTTTTTAATACCCACTTTATTGTCCCCTCAAGGGATATAATTATTCCTCTTTCTTCGTTTTGTTGTTTTATTTTTGGCCAGAACTCTCACACCAAACATGCAGTGTTGTTCTAAGGAAAACACAGTTTGCCAAGACATCTAAAATATTGTGTATTCCCTCCATCTGCTTCTCCTAAATAAACCCAGGGCCTTATCTAATATAATGAGTAGCTGTTGGCAGTAATTTCATAGCCATCTGCACCGTGCTTTAAACCTGTTGCAAGCTGCGCTGTGGACAGGGAAAAGTCAGAATTTATTCCTTCAGTATCGAAAGCAGAAATTGTAACTCCTGCCTCTTCTGTTTTTTAGGATAATTCAGCCATGACAGCGCCTGTGCTGGGTGCTTGGGGAGCAGTCATTCATGAATGTGGCAAATAAATCCCTTGTTCCCCCCTGTTTTTTGTAGATAAAAATTGAGTTGAAAAGGTGCAGGGAAGTTCCAGGTGGGTGCTGCCTCCAGGAGCTGGGTCTGCCACCACCCCATGAGACCCTTCACACCCCCACAGAGGAGACTTCCCAGAAAATTTAATTCTTTTTAACGAAGAAGTCTCTTCTGGCTGCATTCAGCTGCAAGAACCAGAGCCCCCAAGGTCCCAGCACCCAAACCTGCCGGGGAGTTCAGAGAATCAGAACATCCTACAAAATATCCTGAGCTGCAAGGAAGCCACAAGGATCCTCCTGGCCCTGCAGAACCCCAGTGAGAGCCTGGGAACATTATCCAGACGGGTGGATGAGGTGAATTATCGCCCCATTCCCTCTCAAACTGAGCCTGGACCAACTCAACAGCTCAAACAAATTTCATTTTGTTATTTTTTCACCCTTGTTCTTGCCCTGTTGGAGTGGAGCTCCCACAGCCACCCCACCACTCCCCGCTGGCAAAGCTGGGGAAAGAGGGATCCAGCTGTGAGTTAGGGGCCCAGGCTGCCAGATGTGCAGCCAGAGGAGGATGTCTGAGTGAATTTATAACCTGTAGGACATGACAAAGTGGCTGTGAGAGAGCAGCACTGCTCCGCTACTCTGCACAGGATTCCAGAAACACAAAAAGCTTTGGATAAAGAGAACTGGAGGAATGACAACCCAGTGACGAGGAAATCCAAGGAACTCAATGCATCCAGGTGAACACGGGCCAGAATCCAGAGATCCCAGCCCAGCTTCTGTGTGCCCAAAGGCCACGTTTAATCACCCCGAGGATCACCTCACCCCCAACACAGCACACGTCCATGGTCACACCCTCCCTGGGCATTGGTTTGCTAGTCCTGCTTTCCTCCTTTTCCACCCCATTTTTCCCCATGTTACCCATCCCTTCTCCTCCACCACAGCACCAAAATCCCCTTCCCAAAGGCAGCCTGAGCTCACGGACTCTCCCCAGGCAGCAATCACAGAATGACAAAGTGGTTCAAGCTGAAAGGGAGCACTGGAGGTCATCAAACAAAATCTGAAAGAGGGGAAATTCAGAGAGAGGTCAGGAAGGAATCCTTCCCTGGGAGGGTGGGCAGGTCCCGGCACAGGGTGCCCAGAGAAGCTGTGGCTGCCCCTGGATCCCTAGCAGTGTCCAAGGCCAGGCTGGATGGGGCTTGGAGGCACCTGGGACAGTGGAAGATGTCCCCGTCCACGGCAGGGGTGGGATGAGCTTTAAGGTCCTTTCCAACCTGTAACATTCCACGATCCAGTCCCACCTCCCTGCCCAGCAGGGTCCCCTGGAGCTGTCACCCAGGACCGTGTCCCGACAGGGTTTGGATACCTCCAGGAAAGAGGCTCCAAACCTCTCTGGGCTCCTGTTGCAGCAAATGAAAGGGACAGTGCAATGGGCAGGTGGGACCTCAGGGACGATGTCTCTAGCACAGGGAAGTGACATCTTTATAGCCAGAGAGGGGAATGTGCTTAAATTAATTGGCTGTTCAGATAACAGAGGCTGCTGCTCTCCGCTGGGCTGTTACCAGCCCTGGAATTGCTGCAGATAAAAGTCTGGCAGCGTTTTCATCACAAACTCCACAGTTCTGGGCTGTACATTCCAGCCCTTAAAAAAACCCCATGCTGTGGGCAGGAATCTGCCATCCCATCTCCCAGCAAGGCAGCAAATGTTTGTGTTTTCCAAATCTCCAGCGCAGTCCCATGGGGCAGTAACGGAGCAGAGATGGAAGACGCAGTTCTCCAAGGTTTCAGAGCCCAGGCAGAGAGGTTTTTCCGTGTGCTGTAGCCACCTGAAACACAGAGCACCCAGCAGGGATAACCCCGGCTGTGCTGCTGCTGATGTGCTGCAGCCACTTCTCATATCACAAATTCAGACCTGAATTTCTGGAGCAGGAAAAAGAGAGTGAGATCCGTGGGGGATTTCTCAGCCAGCTGCAGGAGAGGAGCAGCCCGCGGCCCACAGCAGCTCTCTGACGAGGCAGCACAGGAGAACATCGTGCCGAGGGCTTTGGGACGGCGGCCAACAGCATCAGATGCTCGCTGTTGATGCAGCCCATTGCTGTGAAATGGTCCAGAAAACCCCCCCAGCTCTTCGGCAGCGAGTTAAGTGTTGTGTTAGCAGCTAAATCAGCCCAGGCTTAACTCTAAAGCCAACAGAGGAGAGCACAGGGAAAACGAAACCCAGAGCAGCGCCGGCAGCCCCTGGGGTCCTAAATGTGCAAGCTGGGTTCAGCAAGGAGGGGTTTAGAGGAGTTTAATCATCAGCGAGACAAGTCACTGTTCCACTCCATGCTGCCGTTTCCTCTCTAAAATACACCGGTCTCGCTTCAACTGGGATTTTTAGGGAGGAGACGCTTCGTGTTTGCCTGGGGTTAAATCTCAGGGGCTGGCAGTGCCCAGCTCCTGTCCCTCTCCACAAACCCACCTGACTCGCTGCTCTCCGGGCACGAAAATGCCCCGTGGGAGCAGCTCTGGGGCTGCAGCCGCCCACGGCAGGCAGGGAAGGAGCTGGGAGCACTTTTCCAGCCGCTTGCCATTATGATAATTGGGATTTGCACGGAGCAGACCAACGTCTAGACAGCGCTGAGCTGCGAGCCGGGAAGGTGCGGGAGGGCTCTGTGGTTTCCAGAGTAAGCGATTCTGACATTTGCAGAGTCATCGCCTTCCCTGCGCCCGGGATCCGGAGCCCTTCCCTCCTCCCGTAGCCCTGGAAACAGCAGCAGGAGGCAGCTCCAGATGTGGCCGCGGGGGCTGCGAGGTGGCACTGGGGGGACACCGGGCTTTGTCCCCCCCTGGCCACCAGCCCAGTCCAACACAGCGGGGACAACTCAATTCGGTGATTCCTGCATCCAGCCTCGGGGCAGGGGACTGGGACACTGAGGGAGGGCACCTACAGCGCTGCGGGCCGGGGAGGCACCAGCACCTAAAAACATCCAAGCCCTAAAAAAATTCAACTCCTTCCTTCCAGCGACTCGTTCTGCTTTGTCCCTGCTCCGATTGCTTTCCCCAGACTCCCTGGAGCAGTTCACTGCTCAGGCCAGACACTTCTGCAGCACCCAGTGCCCAGCACGAGGACGCTGCCGTCATGTCCCGGGCTCCGAGCGCCGCCTCAGCGAGGGCAAACAGCACAAAACAGGGATGGAACACTGCACCCTCAACCCCATCAGCATCAGGAGCTGCCCTGGCAAAATGCAAAGAGAAATAGCAAATTCCAGAATGGTTTGGGTTGGAAGGAACGGTAAAGTCCATCTCATTCCAGGGACACCTCCCACTGTCCCAGGCTGCTCCAAGCCCTGTCCAGTCTGGCCTTGGACACTGCCAGGGATCCAGGGCAGCCGCAGCTTCTCTGGGCACCCTGTGCCTTCTCTCCCCACCCTCCCAGCCAGGAATTCCTTCCCAGTATCCCACCTAAATTTCCTCTTTTTCATAGATTGGTGTGGGTTGGGAAGGACCTTAAAGCTCATCTCATTCCAACCCCTTCCCAAGGGCAGGGACACCTTCCAGGTCACTCAGACAAGTGACACCTGTGGCAATAACTGCAGCAAACCAAGAAATGTTGCCTGTTCTTAGAAAAAGCACTCAAAGAAAGCTGGAGAAAGCCTTTTTTTTCCCCCACCAAAAATGTTTGTTTTCAGGGAAACATCCATTTCAGTTTTCCAGTGGGAAATAACAAAACATTTTGGTTTTGCTTTAAGTTCAACTATGACTTCGGATTTTATTTTTATTTGGTTGCTTTTAACTGCAGCAATATTGTAAAGCTGGCTGAAAGCAGCATTTCCACTTAAAATCAGGCGGAAACCTCCCAGGGGGAATCTCTACCTTTTAAACCAAAAATTTTTGGTACAAGGATTATTCCTCCAGTATTTCTCAGCAGGGAAGAACATGGATTTCTGGGTGACCATCCTTCAAACCTGGAGGGAAAAACTGTCACCCAAATTGGCTCATCACCCTTTCCCACTGGGATGGGGTTTGGGGTCTGAGAATTTGAGGCAGAGACAGTTTGGTGCTTCCAGCTCCCCTTCGGAGCCACGAGGAGAGGTGGGGGCAGCAGGACCCTCCTGAGGAGTCCCCAGCCACCATTCCCAGCTCCCTTTCTCCTGGCTCAGGGAATCCCACTCACCTTTCAGCTGTGACAGCTCCCATGACTGATGGCACTTTGGTATTTACCCAAGCGTGCTGCTTGTCACAGCAGCCTTCAGCTCATCACGCTTTTGGCAGGCAAGGGAACTCCTTCAGCTCCTTGCAGCTCATGTCAAAGCAATGGATTTATGATGGCCCTTTCCTTGTCACACTCCCCCAGAGCCTGGCGTGGAAGGAAGGAAAGCTCAGCCGGACACAAACACTGAGAAAGGGAAGAGGCCCCAGGGGGGTTGGAACAAGGAGAACGTGGGGATTGAATCCATGGGATCAAGCGGGATCCACCTCAGAGGGACTTGGCAAGACACATCCTTCTCCTGGAGCTCGTGGGGATGTGCAGGATGCAGAGCTCCAGCAAATGAGGCAAGGCAGGCTGAGGAGGGGAAGAAAAGGAGGGAGCAGAGAGGAGGGAGGCTGGAGGGTGCCAAGCACCATCAATGCCACGGCTTTGCCAAGAGCTGGAGGGACAAAGCTGCCGCCTGGGGTTTGCACGTGACAGAAGTTACAGACTGGGCTAGAATCAGGATTTGGATTTCATCTCAGACCCTGCCTTTCTTCAGGGAAAAAAAGAGCATTTTACCCCCAAAGTTCCCCAAATGCAGCCTGGAGTTGCTTGCATGGAATGAGCAGGTGTTGAGGGACAGCTCCCCCTTTCCTTTAACTCAGCTGCAGTTTCCTGGCAGTGGGACACCCAGTCAGTGGTGTCACTGTTGTCCCACCCTGCCCATGCCAACCTATCCCCTCTTCCACAAGGAATGCTGAACCCTGGAATATCCTGGACTTTGCTGTCCCAGCCCTCAGCACCTCCTCTGAGCCAGCAGCTCGTCCTCACATCCCCTTGTTCCAGCTAAAGCCACACCAAAGGGACCTGCCAGGTTCAATGTCTCCCCAACCCCAGCATCTCCTGGATTCCGAGCACAAGCTCTGCCAAAGACCAACCTGATGAACGCAAAATGAGGGGAAAACTGAAGGCACCAAACTCATTAAAGTAACGAGTGCCCTGGAGCAGGATTTGTGAGTCCTTTGCTCAGAAAGGAGAGGCTGAATCTGCACACGCAGCTACATCAAACCCCTGCAAGTCACAGCTGAGTACGGCTTGCAGCTTTTCCCTGGCCCAGATGCAGGAGGGGAGACTTTTATCCCTTTTCTTCATGTTCCTCTCTCTCCTCTTGTCTCCCTTGTTACACAAGTGAGGCAGCAGAATTTTAACGGCTTTTATGTTCTGCAAAAGATCTCTGACCTCTGCGGCGCCCTGGAATTCCAGCAGCTGTCCAAAACCCCTTCCCTTCCCAGGGAGAGGGGACAGCCAGGAAAAGCACCTTGTTGCTCAGAGTGGAACAGCCATGGGGTTTTCCTGGTGGTAGAAGAGCAAGGAGCTGCCTCCCACTGCACCAGCATTTGTAGGGATCAGCTCTAGAGAGAGAAAGAGATGGATGCAGGAGGCTCTCACCAGTCCCTGCCACACATCCCGGACTAGGCAGGACCAGGGTGGGGAAAACGAGGGCACAGCACCCCAGGAAGGTCCCAGGGATGGAGTTTTGTGCTTCTGAGGGGAAGAAAGCAATGGAAAACACTTCGGTGCTGCTAAAGGGGAGAGGGCTGTCAGCTCTTCCCACAGCACAGGGAACAGATTCCCTTTGGGAAGTGGAGATGCTGTGAAGTCCTGAGCCTTCCACAGAACCAAAGAGACCAGCCAAGACCCAATCCCAGTCCCAGGCTTTTCCCTGACCTGGCTGGGGTGGGGACAGGGAGCTCTGCCTGGTGTTCTCCTCCTTTGCTGAGCTCCATCTCCACTGCCCCATTCCCATGGGATGGGACTGCTCCGAACACAGTCCCGCTCACAGCCTGCTGCATCTCCCTCCCAGCTGCTTAAATTCACAAAGGGCTTCTCCCCCTGCTCCTTCCCCTTCCCCAGTCATCCTCACTCCCTTTTACCTGAAATCCCCTCCAACCAAACCGAGAAAACAGCCCTGGCTGCCACGGGCAAGCAACAACCCAGGAAATTTTAATCCCTGCCTGTGATTGTAGAGAGGAACACTGAGCAAGATAAAAGGCTCACCAGCCCTGGCATTATTATATTAGAAAGGTAATTATCTCTTCTGCCACCTGACTCTGGGCTTTCTTCATATAATGAAGTTTCCAGCTCGTGTTTGCAGCCACAGGGGCAGCCACCACAGCCTTGCTGGGAAACTGGAATGGTCTGCTGTGAGGTGAGAGCCAGCAGAGCCAGGCTGGGAGGAGAAGGTAAGAAGAGCAGAGGCAATCAGAGCTCCTGGCTGCTGCTGGTGCCTGTGTCCCACCACAGAGCCAGGCCCGAGGCACCCTCAGGTTTCAGCACATGCCCAAATTCATTTTTGAATTTTTTGAGTTTGTTTCAAGGCACCTGCCCCGTGGATCCTGATCTTTTGGGCTCTTTTGAGACCATCAGGAAGGCTGAGGGGATGTTCAAATAAAAAGATAGTTTTACATTTTGATGCTGCTGACTAATGCAGGGAGGAGAGTGCCCAGCCCATCAGAGAAGCCTGGAATGGCTTGGATGGAAGGGACCTTAAATCCCATCCCATCCCACCCCTGCCATGGGCAGGGACACCTTCCGCTGTCCCAGGCTGCTCCAAGCCCTGTCCAGCCTGGCCTTGGGCACTGCCAGGAATCCAGGGGCAGCCACAGCTTCTCTGGGCACCCTGTGCCAGGGCCTCACCATCCTCACAGGGAAGGATTCCTTCCCAAAATCCCATCCATCCCTGCCCTCCGGCAGTGGGAAGCCATTCCCCTTGTCCTGTCCCTCCATCCCTTGTCCCCAGCCCCTCTCCAGCTCTCCTGGAGCCCCTTTAGGCCCTGGAAGGGGCTCTGAGCTCTCCCCAGAGCCCACATCCCCCACCTCAATGACAGATTGTCTTCCATCTCCATATCCAGCCTCTCCACAGGGTGCAAGGTCAGCAAATGCTCCTCCCCAGCTCAGCCTGTGCTCTCCTGCAGCCCAGATAATTGACTCATCCGTAGCTTTCATCTCCTCCTCGGGCTGGCAAGATGAAGTCAAATTCCACCTTCCAAATTCCGGCTGCCTCGTGCCACCCTTGCCAGTCCATAAATCCCTCCCACCCTCACCCTGTGGTTTGCAGCCCTGAAAAGATCTCGTGGCCGTGGCCCCTCTCATCTGTCACACAGCTTGCTCTGAAACACGAGCAGCCTTTAACCTGCTTTTACTTATTTATTACAACAGGAAAGGAGAGAGGAAAACATCCCCGGCCAGCCTGTGTCAGCAATTAAGAGCATGAAATATCTGGCAGGGGCAGCTTTATAATTACAGCTCTGCCCTGTCCTTCCCCTGTCCCCTCAGCAACCCCTGAGGACGAGCCACGGCCACAGTCGGAGCCTTGGGGTGGGACAGGGAGGCCGTGCTGGCTCCAGGGAGAGCAAGGCAGCACAGACCAACAGGAATCCTGTCCCAAGGGATCTCTTTTGGCTGTTCTGAAGGCTCTCACCCCTCCAAGCTGCTCTGATCAGCCCTCAGGCTCACAAGGAATACCAGCTCTCCATTAATCACAGTCCCTCAAGCTCTGCACACCCCAGCCTGGCACCAAGCACCAAATCCCCCCAAAAACACAGTCATGGCCACAAAAACCATCACTCAAACCCCCTCCCACACCTGCACACCACACTTCCCATCCCAGCACAGTGACCAACAGGAGTTCTGCCCCAAGGGATCTCTTTGAGCCATGGCCACAGTCATCACCCCTCCCAGCTGCTGTTTCAGACTCACAAGCCCTAAGGCAGCAATACCAGCTCTCAGTTACAGTCTCCCACTGCCCTCAGGATCTGCACACCCCAGCCTGGCACCAGGCACCAAATCCCCCCAAAAACATGGTCATGGCCACAAAAACTGACATCCAAACTTCCTCACAGAGCAATCTCTCACCCCTGCCCAGGTAAGACAAGGCTTGCTTTCCACACACCCAGCTGTTCTCCACATCAGGTGTCTCCATTTTATCTTTTAATTATTTTAATTTTAACCTGCCATTTCTGCACTACCCTGACACCACATACTCACAGATTGGAATAAATAAGCTGGGCCTAACATCTGCCCCTTAGTGAGATTAACCCCTGATAACCAGAACCTGTGGTGATCACTGGTGACAACAAAAAAATTAATAATTAAATACGGTGCAAACCTCCAAATACAGAATCCCAGAATCACTTAGGTTGGAAGAAGCCTCTAACATCGAGTCCATCCATCCCTGGGTAAATTATATTTATATCTACAGGTCAGCCCAGCCCAGGTGTCCCAGGACGTGGTGGCCACAGCCACCTTCTCTCTTACTCCAGTGAACCGGAGAGACTGCACTGGCTCATCCTGGCCCCAAGGGACCTCCTTTTCCCCTGGAATGGATCCAGAAAGACACCAAAAATTGTGCTAGCAAAGGTTTTAAGAGCCTCAGGCACAAGAAACACGCCAAGCTCAGAGCCAGCACTGCACCAGAGCCCCTCAGGGCTGTCCCTGCCTGAACACAGCGTTCAGTTCGGCCTCAAAGATCCTCAAAGCTGACAAAATTCAAGTTAATCCTTTAGGCTCCCTCCACAGACACCCCCCAGTGAAAGGAGGAGCACTCAGGAAGGGTGAGAGTGTGAAGGATCATGGAAAGGGCTGAGTGAAGTCACCTCCATGGCCCAGGCCAGGCATTTCCACCAGGAGCCATGTGCTGGCCTTCCCCTTCCAAGCTCTATGTGTCAAATTCCCTTATAAATTCTATCACCCCCATTTAAGCAGTTTCCTTTGCTCCAAAGCTTCCAGCCCCAGCTATAAATGGCATTTAACGAGGAGCTGCTGGTGCCTGTTCCTATTTCACTTCCAAAAGGGCCCTGGCTTTGGCAGGGACCTGCTCTCCAGGAGGAGCCAAGTCTCCCTCCCTGCCTCCCCCGCTCTCTCCTGGCCACCACGAGGAGGTTGAGGGCATGGAAAAGCGATCCCATGTCTCAGGCATCAGGTGTGGAGTCAGGAAAAGGCAGGAAGAGGAGAGGCAGAGGGGTGACGCCAGTTCTAGTCAGCCCCTAGCATTTTAAGACTACCCTAAAAATGCCATTTTTCTGCTTCATCCAGGAGAAGCCCTTAAAAAAATCCCCTTTGTCCCCACACAGCCCAGCTTCACCCACATCCCAGCACTGCCAAGCCCCTCCAAACCCCACAGGAGCAACGAGGCCCCCGGCAAAGCCAGCAGGGGAAAGGCTTTCAGGACATGCCCTCAAACCCGGCACACATCAAGTCAGGACATCACACACCTCCCCTCACAGCGGGCTGGCAAACAGCTGCCGGGCTCTCAGGGAGCTTTTTCATCTTTACAAGGCATGAAAGAGAACAAAAGGCAGAAATCCGTGCGCAGCAGGCCCAGATCTAACGGGGCTAATGAGAACTCCAGCTCCTGGGCTTGCACACCGGCTCAGCGCCGCCCAAACCCCTCTGTCATTTGTTATCCCGGTGTTTTGGGAGCAGCTGGATTCACATGGAGCCTCTGGGGCCTGTGAGTGACCCACAAAGGAAGGGAGGGAAGGAATTCCGGGGGGGGCCTGTGGCACAGGCTGGGGGAATGAGCGCATGACCGACCCCCAGCACCTCTCCCTGAGGGCAGAAACCCCTGGGTGACACAGTGGGGACCATTCCCAGCACGGGAAGGACATGGAGCTGCTGGAGAGAGCCCAGAGGAGGCCTCGGAGCTCCTCCCAGGGCTGGAGCCAGGCTGGGAGAGCTGGGGGTGCTCACCTGGAGAGGAGAAGGCTCCAGGGAGAGCTCAGAGCCCCTTCCAGGGCCTAAAGGGGCTCCAGGAGAGCTGGAGAGGGATTTTAGACAAGGGATGGAGGGACAGGACACAGGGAATGGCTTCCCACTGCCAGAGGGCAGGGATGGATGGGATATTGGGAAGGAATTGTTCCCTTGGAGGGTGGGGAGGCCCTGGCACAGGGTGCCCAGAGAAGCTGTGGCTGCCCCTGGATCCCTGGCAGTGCCCAAGGCCAGGCTGGATGGGGCTTGGAGCACCCTGGGACAGTGGAAGGTGTCCCTGCCATGGCAAGGGGTGGAACAAGGTGAGTTTTAATCTCCTTCCAACCCAAACCAGTCTGAAAAATACAAAACCCGCCCAGCCCAGTAACTGCAGCATCTTGGGAGATGTGCAGCATTTCTGTGCTGAGTGGATTTCAATTAAAGCCCTCACAAAGAGACCAGGCCTCTCCTCCCATTGAAATCACAGCAGCAGATCAAAAGAAGCAGAAAAATTGTTTTTAAACTCTCTACCTCAGCTGGTGGAGAGCCCCATCCTCTTCCACTGAGGGGAAAAACAAATTAATTGATACAGGTCAAACCAGAGCAAGGCTCTCAATTATTCCCCAGTAATTACCCCCATAAAAATTTAAACACACACAAAACCAATGCAGTAAGGTTTGGCCTCGAGATTTGCAACACAAGAAACTCATCTTCTAGAGAAAGAAATTTAAGAGTCAGCTCCCAATAACATCCAGATGTCCAGACAGGTCTCATTTATACAAAAAAAAAAAAAACCATAAAA
Organism: Machaerirhynchus nigripectus; assembly: GCA_013397975.1. NCBI lineage: Eukaryota > Metazoa > Chordata > Aves > Passeriformes > Dicruridae > Machaerirhynchus > Machaerirhynchus nigripectus. The sequence goes on along the minus strand of VZRQ01005226.1, from coordinate 254,912 downwards.
ATAAGCTGCCAGCACACACACGTGCAAAGTCCCAGCTTGTGGGTGAACTTGAGGAAATCTAAAATCTCTTTACAATATTTTGCAGCCTCTTCCCTGCACACACAGAATATCCCTCACAAAAGCACTGGTGTGCAGCCTAAATACCACACGATTCCCATTCAACACCCTGGGAGGATGAGAAATCTGATTTTCATTCTCATTCTAAACACTGGGAATGGAAGAAAGCTGAGCAAAGTTCTTTTGGAAAATACTTTATCAAAGGAAACTGCATGTGGAGTGAAACCAAAAGTGCTGGTTAATTTGAGCTGAATGCAGTAAATGGCCTCAGCCTGGAAAAATGAGGAGCTGAAGGAGTAATCAAACACTTCCTTTCGGTGTTTGCTCAATTAGGTGGTTCAAAATGGTTTTAACTTGGCTAATTCTCCATGAGTCAGCACAAACGAGCTTTTAAATTTATATATAAAGCCCAAAAAATGGAGCAACAGCTGATTTTCACACCTCGTGAGGAAAAATAATGAGAGAAGTACCTGGGTGCAACAAGCACGCTGAGCTGATTTTCCTCAGGTTGTTCAGCAGAAGTGGAAAATACCAGGCCAAGCTCTAAAAATCAGGATCAGAGGGATGCCTGGGAGCCCCCAGAGTGCTCAGTCCAGCCCTGGACCCTCCCTTGGATGGATATCCTGGATTGGGAGCTGCCTTTCCTCAGGTGGCAGAGCCTGCCCAGGGCCACAGCACCAGGACTGCAAAGTCCCCTCCTGCATCCCCAGCGTTCTGTAACCAGAGCTGCCAGCACAGCTCCCAAAATCTCTCCCAAAGCCCAGCCTTCCCCCATGCAGGCAGCAAGTCCATCCTGGTGGTTCCTCTTCCCAGGGACGGGCAGAGCTAGAAAGGTTCAGAGAGATGGAAAAGCTGTTCCAAGAGCTCCCAGCCACCTCTCACCTCTCCCTTTTCACTGGTTCCTCTCAGCTGCTCAGCTCATCAGGAGATAATGATTTGATAGGAAAAATGTGTGTTCAGAGCAAGCCTTCAGCTGATCTGGGTGATGGCTTTGGAGCACCTTTCCCCAGAGGAACTCATCCCTCCCAGTCAGGTTCAGCTGTGTTTGCTGGGCCTCAGGTCAGATATTTGGGACTGGGATGAGGGGCGTTGAATCCAGAGCCACACCAGAGAAGGGCAAAGCACCGATGCCCTCTCTCTTTTCCCAGGATCTCCAGGTTGGCTCAGGAGGCCACAATTCCCACCCCAGGGAGCACATCTGGACTTACTCCTGCCAAAATGTCCTAGGACAGGGGAGCAGGGAGAAGTGTTTCTCAACTTCTGCTCCTGAAAGTGCCTCAGTGGGTGCAGATGAAGCTGTGCTGGGTAGGCAGGAGGCCAAGGGCAGCCTGGAGGGATCCTGCCCATTCCCTGCCCATTCCCAGCCCCAGGAGCTCCTCACGGCACTACTGGAGAGGAGGAGAGGAGCTGCTCCCCCAGAGGGGATTCAAAGCTCCCAGCAGCTGATGAGCAGATCCTCTTTAAAAATGCAGCACTGCCCTAAAATCCAGCAGAGCTCAGCTCTGAAGTTTGCTCTCCTGCCTCCAAAAGCTCTGGAAAAGCTGCAGGAAGCTCCTGGGTGAGTTGTGGCCCTTCCCCTGGAGCTGTTCCCTGTGACATAAACCCCCTAAAACCATCAGGGGGTTATCAAAGCAGTTACAGCCTCACCCCTGCAGCAGGACACCCCCACTCCTGTCTGGTTAAACACCAAACCAGGGCGTGGAGAGGCTTAAAACAGGACAAGATGTTCTTATCTTGTTCCTCCAGGAAAAAACCCTCAGCTCTCCATTCTGGCCACCCAAACCAGGAATGAATCTCCCAGACTGGGGAAAGGCTGTTCTGCTCCATCATTAATTTTCTGACTGGGTCAGCATCTGCAAAACATTTCTAGGGGTTCCCATGTCCCTGTGAGTAACAGCATTCCCAGTCAGCCCTGGTGGAACCTGCACGTGACATTTGGGACAGGGTGAGGGATGTCCTACAGCCCCTGCTCACCCCGCAGCTCCCAGAGCCAAAATCAGGATAAAGGTTCCCTGGTTTGTTCAGTTGTGGAGTTCAGGAGTCCCCAGGGACAGGGCAATGAAACACCTCCTCTGTGTCCAGTGACAGTGGGAAAAGTGATCCCAAAAATCCCATTAAAATCCTCCAGCAGCCTCTGCTGCAGTCCCCAGCTGGGACCAGCCCTGGGATTTACCACGAGATTTTAAAAAAATGCAATGGCTGCTCTGAAAGCAGGAGAATTTAAAAGAAGGTGGCACAAAACCCACCAGGAGCAGAAGGAAAACCCCACTGGGATAACTGGGCCACCCTGGAGACAGTCAGAAGGTGCTGCAGCACACAAATGGAACACTCCAACAGCTTCCCAGTTGCAGACTGGGGCCTGAACACCCTCAGTGGGATCCCTGTTATCCCAGGGGAATGGAATTGGCAGAGCTCTGCTGCACGTCCCCACTTCAGGTGATGGATATCCACACTGGGAGTGCTGCTTTGGGACTGGAATGTCCTGGGAAAGGCCCATCCCAGAGCTTTCCTGCCTCTTGGAAGCTCTGATTGTGCTGCCCTTGGCATTCCAGTTCCCTCTGGTGCATCCAGAATTCCCCGTGGAATGTTTTCCACCCCCTCAGTGCCTGCACAGCAGCTCAGGCCTCTGCTGAGGCCGCAGCTGAACCGTCAAACCCCCGTGGTTTTCAAGTGTGGAACCACTCCCAAATTCCTCATGGCAATGGGGACGAGCAGCAGGGCTGCTGGGAGAGGGAATGTTCCCTGTGAGGCCCTCTGGGAAAACAGAGCAGCTTTCAGGAGTTGGTTTGCCATTTGGTGATTGCTTTAGGGTAAAAAAACAAATAAATGAATAAATAAAAAATTTAAATTCTGTGTGTTTTCCTGCTGTTACATCATTTGTTCTACCCCTCCCAAAACAGCTGCTCCCCCCACACTGCTCAGCTCCAGCCTTGGAAATTCCTGCTTTCGGCTCAGCAGGTCACCAGGCTCGGGTTTTAAAATTTCAGGCAAAACAGGATCGAAATAAGGACTTTATCCTTAATCAAAACAGGATTATTAAGGATCAAATAAGAATTCCTCAAAGCTCATCCCCTTTCCAGATCTCTTTGCATCCCATCACCACCTCAAGAGATGTTCCACCAGCACTCCACGGAGGCAGAGAACTTCGGGGTCTTATTCCATGGAATCCCCCAGTTTGGGGAAACCCTATAAGATGTTGCCACAGCACTGCCAAGGCCACCACTGACCCATGTCCCCAGGTGCCACATCCACACAGTTTTTAAATCCCTCCAGGGATGGGGATTCCACCACTGCCCTGAGCAGCTATGCCAGGGCTGGACGAGCCTTCCCAGGAAGCCTTTCCCTGATACCCAACCCAAAGCTCCCCTGCTGCAGCCTGAGGCCATTTCCTCCCATCCTATCCCGCCCGGCTCAGGGATTTGGAGAGAGATCCCACACATTGCTTGGATGCACAGGGGGCTTTGTTCCCTGAGAAAGGGGCTGGGGTTGGGATGGCTTCAAGGGGAGGGGACAGCCTGCCTGGCCCTGCCACGTGTGGGGCTGAAGCACATCCAGGACATCCCCCAGCCTCTCCCGGGGAGGACAGAGGCAGGACAGGGGCAGGAAGGCAGTGCTGTCCCCCCCGGGGCTGTGCAGCTCCTGCTGGGATTTCCCAGCCTGGCTCCGGGCAGGGCAGGGGCAGAGCTGGGCTCCAGCTGGCCGGAACTGGGCCAGGGTGTTCACCCAGCCGGGCCAGCAGCAAAATGGGATTCGGGATCAAAGGCAGGAAAAGAATTCAGCAAGCACAGAAATTCCCATTGACCCAGCAGCTCCTTCCACATGCAAGGACCCAAACCTGGCTCCCACCTGAATCCTGAGCAAAGCTGCAGCTCCTGGGAGCATCCCTGGGCAGAGGGAGGACAGAGGGAGCTTTGATCCCCACAAACCTCCTGCCCCCCTTTCCTCACCTTCCCATCCCCACAGCAGCAGCAGCAGCCTGCAAACCTCCAACACATGGAGCACGGAATCCAGGGATGGCTTGGGTTGGAAATTCATCCCATGGGCAGGGACACCTTCCACCATCCCACGCTGCTCCAAGCCCCATCCAGCCTGGCCTTGGGCACTGCCAGGGATCCAGGGCAGCCACAGCTGCTCTGGGCACCCTGTGCCAGGGCCTCCCCACCCTCCCAGGGAACAATTCCTTCCCAAAATCCCCCCCATCCCTGCCCTCTGGCAGTGGGAAGCCATTCCCTGTGTCCTGTCCCTCCATCCCTTGTCCCCAGTCCCTCTCCAGCTCTCCTGGAGCCCCTTTAGGCCCTGGAAAAACATTACAATGAACCACACCAGGACATTCATTCCCAAGGTTGCCCAGAGCACAAGAAAGGAAAATACTGACTGGAAGTGGCTGCAGATTTTCTGGAAGAACAATTTTCTGACAGAAAATGACAATTTGATCACATCAAAACTTCCTGCTGGAAAGGGTCAAACTTATCAAAAGCTCATTTAGGAAAACAGCCACAATCTGGCTGATTGGGTTAAACACACGTTCTTGTTTTGACAACGTTTCTTTTCACTTTATCAAGATTCACGCCAGAAAGAAACTCTAAAAACAAAACTAAAATATTTTTATCCCCACCTAAACAAGCCCTTCTCCTTGGAAAACTCTTCCTTCGGCTTTCCAAACAGGGATTTTGATGCTGCAAAATGTTTTTGCCATGGTGGAAACTCCAGGTTCTGCACTGACTTTGAACCTGCCTGAGCACTTTTTGCCCAGGAAGGTTCATAGGATGAATAAATTATATAGAATACCTGGAATGTTTGTAACAATTGTTTTACTTTTTAAACTGACACCAATTGTAATCACACTTTTAATGAGAATGGGGGAGGCTGAGGGGATCTTTGGTGGGCTTTTGAGGACATTTTATTTCAGTTGGTAGTTTTGGGGTGTTTTTCTTTGTTGGATGGGGCTTTTTAAGTCACTGGCTACAAATCAAGGTCCTGGTCCAGGAGACTGGACAAATCCCAGCTGGGATGCAGAGTGTGACCCATCCCCGTGGATGGGTGGCAGTGACATCCCTGATTTTTCCAGGCTGGAACCCCCCGTGGGAGCACTGGGGGCTCGTTCTTCCAGATCTTGCCAAAACAGAGCAAACCCTGCAGTGTGAATAGCAACCAAAATCAGGCAAAACATCCCAGCACCAGAGCCACAAGAGTGTTTATGTTCTAACTCCTCCCAATTCCAAAGCATCCAGGAACCAAACCTTCCATGGATGCAGGCTGGAGATTATTTCTCCGTTCTTTTCCCTGTTTTTCACTCTGTTTCTCCTCTCCCCTGCCATCACACACTTGATTTCATTCACCAGCGCCTTTGCCTTGTTTCCTCTGGTACTCCGAAGGCATTTCATTTCATTTCCATTTTTTCAGGCATTAAAAGCATTTCTTTTGAATTCTGGTGCCTTCAGCACGTGAAATGAGCCTCAGCTGCACTGAAAAAACCCCAGCCCGATCTCGTTACACGCCCGCTCTTCAGCGGGAATTGAGAGAAAGGGGGAAGCAGATGCCTTTCAAATCCCCCCGCATTAACCACGCTCCAAGTTCAAAAGCTGAATGCAGAGGACACAGCTCCAGGTGCAAACCCTGCTGCTCCCACTGCATCCCTGCTGCTTCCCGGGATTCAGAGCCGGACAGGAGTGCTGGAGCCTGCACTGGATTTTACCTAGCACTGTTTTTAACAGTATGGTGTGACTGTCACAAAATCATGGAGTCACTGAATATCCCGGGCTGGAAGGGACCCACAGGGATCACCCAGTGCAGCCCCTGGCCCTGCCCAGACACCCCAACAACCCCACCCTGGGCATCCCTGGCAGCGCTGTCCAAGCCCTCCTGGAGCTCTGGCAGCCTCGGGGCCGTGCCCATTCCCTGGGGAGCCTGGGCAGTGCCAGCACCCTCTGGGGGAAGAACCTTTCCCTGATCTCCAGCCTGAGCCTGCCCTGGCCCAGCTCCAGCCGTTCCCTGGCTCCTGTCCCTGTCCCAGGGAGCAGAGACCGGAGCTGCCCCTCGGGAGGAGCTGCAGCCCCCGGGGAGCTCTGCCCTCGGTCTCCTCAGCTGTTCCTCCTGTGGCCCCTCCAGACCCTTCACCATTTTCTTAACTCTCCATCAGCTTCAGATCCTTCTGATACAGGTGGAGCCAGGGGCATCCAGGGCAGAGGGGACTCTGTGCAGCCACACCTCATCAGCAGGTGAAGCAGAGGCACCGCCTCATCTCCTGAGAACTGACACCCATCCTTGCAGGTCTCTCTGGGACAAGGTAGGAAATTCCTGTCCTGGTTGGAGGCATCTCCCACCTCGGCTGTGGTTCCTAATGCAGCTCAGCTCAAACTGACATTGAAACAGAACTAAGCCAAGCTGCTCCACTTTGCCTGCAGTGAGCCAGGAGCCAGCTTTGGATCTGGGTTTGGGTGACCTGATTTTACCTCCTCCCATTCCCTGTGAGGGTGGGGAGGCCCTGGCACAGGGTGCCCAGAGAAGCTGTGGCTGCCCCTGGATCCGTGGAAGTGTCCAAGGCCAGGCTGGAGCAGCCTGGGATAGTGGAAAGTGTCCCTGCCCATGGCAGGGGGTGGGATGAGATGAACTTTAAGATCTATTCCAACCCAAACCATTCCGTGTTTTCCCCTTAAAGAGGGGGAGCATTTTCCCATGACTTTCCCTAAGATCACCTCTTAGAGGGAACAGGATCCGTGTCTGCAGCACTTTGCACAACACAACCCCTGCACCCAGGCGGCCCCAGCAGCCCAGCCCACCTTGCCCAACAAACACATCCTGAACATGGCCTGGAGCTGGGCCAGGGCAGGCTCAGGCTGGAGATCAGGGAAAGGTTCTTCCCCCAGAGGGTGCTGGGCACTGCCCAGGCTCCCCAGGGAATGGGCACGGCCCCGAGGCTGCCAGAGCTCCAGGAGGGCTTGGACAGCGCTGCCAGGGATGCCCAGGGTGGGGTTGTTGGGGTGTCTGGGCAGGGCCGGGGGCTGCACTGGGTGATCCCTGTGGGTCCCTCGCAGCTCGGGATGTTCTGTGACTCCGTGCCCCGAACACCACGGGCAGTTCATGCTCCGGGCAGTGGCCGCTGCCCCACACTGACCCCACGGAGCCCTCCTGGCTTTGTTCCCCGGTGCTGAGCAGGAATTCCACAGCGACGGGAGCGGGGTGTGAGTAAGACCCGGCTTAGCAGGGCTCCGGGGAAGCAGACAGCGCCTCCGGTATCCACACAACAAACCCAGGCAGCTTTTCCCGTGGGGATCGCTCAGCACTGGCGTTTCCCCTGTGTGTGCAGTACCACACAGAAGCTGCACAGCCCCTCTGGCTGCTTACCCCAGCAGCTTTATAGGTTCACTGGGATTTAGGGCCTTTTTTAGCCTTTATCCTAAAGTGAAAAAGCACCCGACCAAAAGAAAACAACCCCCAAAATCGTTAGACTGAGCCGTATCAGCAGTGATTAACAGAGAAAAACAACAAACGAGCTCCCGAAACACACGAGCCGGGAACAGTATAGGGGAGCTCTTTGAAAGGAAAGCTTTTCATCAGGCTCAGCGTGGCACCGAGCCATCCCTCTGATCCAGCCTTTCCCTCGTCTGCCACACAAAACACCCCGTGCGAGGTCTGTTTTCACCACCAACCAACCAGCTTTTATCGTTGGAAGTAAATCGGGATCAACCACTGCTAGAACGGGCTGGGCGGAGAGCAGCAGGTGCTGCCAGGACCTCGGGGTCAGCCCCACGTCCCCCAGGTGCCCCCCCGGGCACGAGGCTGGGGTTTCACCAACAGCTCCCCCAGCACTTGGCATCCCAGGATCAGCTCCTCTCCCCAGCCAGGCAAACCTGGGAGACACGAGCAGGGTCATGGAAAAAGCCACTGGAAATGCAGCAGAAAGAGCCCACTGGTCCCATTCCATGCGTTGTTCCCACTGGATCACGGTGCCACATCACTCGTGTCCCCCCGGGTTCCCTCTCCTCCCCGGGAGGGATTTGGGACAGGAGCTCTGCTCTGCCAAACACTGAAACCTGTGCTCAGAGCTGAGCTTGGGCTTGGGGGTTTCACAGGGAACTTCTCAAGGTCTTGTCCAAGAGCCACAGCTTCCAGGATGGCGAGGAGATGGAGGATCACGCTGGGAGTGACCACTGAGGTCTCATACTCCCAGGTCCTGCTCGTTCCAATGTCCCTTCTCTCCCTGGGAGAAGCTCTGGGAGCCTCCAGAGCAGGCAAAGCCCGAAGTCCCCCGGGCTGGATCCCGCACCCATCTCCAAGCTCCCTCTGCTGTTCCCGAGCGCGTGTTACATTCCCTGGATCCCCTGGTCCTCCCTCCGCAGCCAGACCAGGGCAGGAGCCATGTCCCGCTCCCCACAAAGGGATACCCCCACCCCAACCAGCTTAAAACCCACCCCACACTTCACCAGCCCCACAAATCCCCCTCTGCTTCCAGAGAGAATGAAGGACGCAGAGCTCGAAGACAAAGCGAGATTTCCATGGAGCATTTGCCTCCCGAGTCTGTCTCCGCACGGGAAGTGGCCCAGAAGGAAGCCACAGGTTTATTAGTGAGGAGCCTAAAGACAGCACACGGCTTCCCCCGGCTCCTGCAGCGCCCGCCTCGGCTGGGGAATGATTCATCCCCATCTCCGGAGGATTTTTCTGGTAACTGCTGCAGATCCACCTTGGGATGACAGAGCAAAACTAGCAGCAAACCAATCTTGTTGCTGCTATTTTTTCCCCCCCGCTGAAAAAGCCGTAATTTCGGGATGGAGGGATCGGAATCGCAGCTAAGGACGAGCTGGCTCCTTACGCAGAGATTTTTGGGTTTTTTTAAAACCTGTTTTCGGCTGACAACGTTAAAGCTGCCACCCCTAGATTTATTGGGGGAATTTACGAGCCAGCGAGGAAAGCCACCAAAAAAGGAGGAAGCAGAATCCATTCCAAATCTGGGGACAGGGAACATGCTTCAGCGGGATTGAGAGGTGCTAAAGTCAGTAAGGCAGAGAGAAAGCAGCACGAAATAAATACAGATACCCTCTAATCCCTAAATACTCTGTCTGGAGGACACGGAGAGCTGTGCTGCGAACCAAAAGCAATAACTCCTAAAGGGCAGCCAGACCCGCTTCCCAGACGGATAAGGAACGAGGATGAGAGCAAGGAAGCAGCAGGACAAGTTAAACAAACACAAACATGTGGCCTGGCATTTATAAGGGGGAAAAATAAGAAGGGTTTTCCTTGAGGGGACTTCCATTTCCAGTTGAGAGCGGCGGCTCTGCCAGTCCCTGGGGGTTGCTGGTTCCCAGCACCACGCCCCAGTGTCCAAGGTTCCCACACCTGGAGGGGTTCCCTGCCCTAAAAACGCCCCCAGCAGCGTTTGTGGTGCTTCCCCGTGCCCGCCCCCACGGCTGGAAGGATGAACACATGAAACATCTCATGGCACGTGTGAGGCAAAGGCCAGGGGTTGTCACCAGCTCCGCCTAAACCTGTCCCCAGCAGGGACATCCCCCTCACCCCTGTCCTCCCACGGCCACCTGAGGGGCAAACTCTGCCTCCAACCAGGGCCACAGATCCATGACAAAGGGAAAAGAGAGGAATAATGGGATCACAGACTGGTTTGGGGTGGAAGGGACCTTAAAGCTCATCTCATTCACCCCTGCCATGGGCAGGGACAGCTTTCCCTATCCCAGCTTGCTCAGAATTCCATCAACCCGGCCTTGAGCACTTCCAAGGATGGGCAGGAGCAAGGCTCCAGGATTGGTTTTAAGTTCAAGAGGCACATCTGCAGTTCATCAGATTTTTATTCGTGCGTGTGCATATATATATTTGTATAAAAATACATATATTTGTATTGCAGACACACCATTTCTTACATTTTTTTATTCAGCTCCCGGGCAAAACCAGGCAGTTTATTATTTTTATTCCTCTCCCCAGCACACGCAGGAAGCTCAGCAAGAACCGAGCTGCACTCAGGCAGCACGAAGTCTGCAAAGGTCGTCCCCCCCCCCAAATCCTGTTGGAAATTCCTACAGGGAATCATTTACTAAAGCAAACGGGAATTTGAGGTCACAGTGTGATTGCAAAAGGCAGTGGAGGGCCAGGGCAGATTCTGGGGCTGAGCAGACAGAGCTGAGCCCCCAGCTCCTGTTATCAGGGGAAGCAGGGCAGCCTGGCTCGGATAATCCCAAACATTTTCCAGGTCCGTGAGAACACAGCACTGATGGGAAAAGCTGGCAGGAGGCAGAGCCGGGGCCAAGTGAGAAATAAGAACCAGAACACCTGGCTGCAGAAATGGTCTGAAACATCCCCAAATAATTAGCTCCTCAGCATTATCCCTTTCAGTGGGAATGACTGGAAATGAATTGGTGTTTAACCAGCCACTTGGAGGCTTTAACACAGCAATATTTTCAAGCAGGGAAAAGGGAAGGGGGGCGTGTGGCTCCAAATGTCCTCCAATTTCTCAGGGGCTGGATTAACAGAGCAGTAAAAATAAAATAAATTCAAAAACAATTTTCTTAAAAAGGTTGAACTTGGAACATCCCAGCAAGAGAATTTATGGGAACTTATTTAAGGCTCAGCTCAGTTCGGGTTCCAGAACCCAAAACTGGGTTTCGGTTTGGCTCGACCCGGTTTGGGTTTTGCAGGGGGGTTATTGCTGCTGGCAGGACCCTGTGGTGACAAACCCCCCACGAGGTCCCAGCAGGGCTGGAGGTGGGCACGGGGGGTCAGTGCCAAGCAAAGGCCGCGGCAGAGCCTGTGCCAGGCTCCCTCAGCCCTTGTGGGGCAGAGGCACAAACCCCACACCCGAAGGGACTGTGACAGGGAGGGACAGCACAGCCAAGCAGAGCACAGCCCTCCCCACAGTGCTGGCCCTGTGGGGTTGGCTCCCCGCGGCTCAAATCCGTTTTGGAAACGCTTCCAGCACTTCTCCAGCCCAGCCAGCCCTTCAGCCTCTCGCCCTTCACGGTCCCTGCCTTCATCAGAAGGAAATCTCCCACAGCTACGCTGCAAAATTGTTCTTTAAGGGAGCCCCAGGTTCTCCTTTCCTAGGAAACGACCTGTGGAAGGGTCCTCCAATATCCACCATCAAATCCCCCAATAAACACCTCCAATATCTGTCCCCAAAGCATCCTCACCCTCCCCTGGAGGGAGGTGGCTGGAACAGGAGCCCTGCACCTGCTGCTGAGCTTAAAACCCCAAACAAAGGGAGAGGGAACACCAGGGGGCAATTAATAGGGAGGAATTGGTTTCTTCAGCAGCTCCAGCTCCATCAGGCATGAAAAGTTTCGGATGCTCTCGGGGGAGGGAAGATTCTTGTCTCAAGGCAAACTGGCCTACTCACTCTATTTATAGAGGAGAGGCAGCATTTGAGCCCGGCTGCAGCTCAGCAGAGCCCACTGAGATGCTCTTCTCGTTATGCAAGTGCTCCAGAGCCACGCTGGTCCCCTGGCCCGGCCCCACAAGGAGCTGCAAGGGCCACGAGGTATCCCAGGCAGGGCAGGAGTCCCCACGTGGCACACCCATGGGGACGCTGGAGCACGGGACATCCCTCTCCTCCACCGACACAAACCGGGCCTGGAAAAGCGAAATAGAGCATCCAGCTTTCCCTGAAGCCCTCAGCTGGGAAGGACAGGGAGCTGCAAGGAGAAAAAGGCAGGAAATGGGGTTATTTGGAGGCTCCTGTGCTGATGGGGATGGCAAAAACATCCTGCTCTCTGCCCCAGTGCCAGGCCTGGGGACACTCCAGGTGTCCCCTCATCCATGGTGGGCCAGTGTCCAGGGAGCAGAGCAGGGGCTGCTGCTGCAAGCAGGACTTTGGCCCTCAAGGTGCTGTCCCTGCTTTTGGGACCAAAAGAGACACTCTGGGACCAAAAGAGCCCCTTTGGCCACCCCAAGGCAGATGTGACCATGACACAGCCAAGTTCATGAATGTCCCCTTTCTTCTCCTTATCTTTCCCAAGCCAGTTTAGCCTCCTAAAGAATGCTCTGCCTGTCTCCTATCCCAGCTCAAAGGGAGCCATCAATGGGAATTTAATCCTCCTCTCTTAGGACGGGGTCATGGGATGTTTCAGGAGTTCAGAGTGCTCCTTATGCACCGACAGCAATAGCAAGAAAGGCACATGGAAGAACAAAATCGCATAAATCTCATGCTCGTGGGAGCCCTCAGGACTGAAAACTTGTGGGTTTATAACCAAACCCCCAAATCTAATCCATCCACAATCACTGAGCCCTCCCTCATCCCTCAGTCCAGCCCGTGGGAGCTTCCCACAGGGATGGGATTGAACAGCAGGGCCGTGAGGGTGAGCAGCACAATGGGAATGGTTTTTCTTCCCGCAGCATCTGCCACCTTGCCCAGCACAAGGGATTCAAATAAAGCCACCAGGGAAAAACATTTAAACCTCCACAGATAAATTCCCAGGCAGAGCTGACTCCTGCAGAGCCAGGGATGCTCTAACACGGAGCAGAACTTGCTGAACACAACGGGCTCTGCTGCTTTTGGGGGATCATTCACCAGGACCTGGGGATTTCCTGGGCATCTCCATCACCCCACCAGCCTGCCTTGTTACTTACTCATCATCCTCAACATCAGCCTTTGAGAAACTGCTTAAAACTCCAAATCCAGATGCCACAGGAGTTCATCCTGTGACAGTCACAACCTTTCAGCCAGAGGGGACGGTCAAGGCCCAATCCCTCCCGGAGTGGGAGATGCAAAGAAAACAAAAGCANGAAAGGAAAGGAAAGGAATCTGAGAACAGATCAGTGATTTGGACCCAGGGGCTCCTTGCTCAGGCTCCTGGGGGCATTCTCTCAGTGGCTGCCTGATTTCCCCACAGGCACAAACCGGGATTAGCAACAGCCACCTCCCAGCTTCCAGGGATCCTTGCAAGGCTGAGTTAATTTCTCCAGCTGCTCCGTAAGGGAAGCTAAAAGCACGTGGCATTGTTCAATTACCACTTGCACACGTTTGCCATGTGCCTGCAGCGTCCTGAGAGCTGTTTGGAGGGGACAGAGCCGTCCTTGTCCATGTCTGTGCCTCCCTGGTGGCAGGTGGGTCACAGCAGAGCGGCGCCGCCGGTGTCTGTCCTCACTCCTCCTTCCTGCACAAGGACAGCAGCTTTTAATGGGAAAAATTACNGACCTGGGGATTTCCTGGGCATCTCCATCACCCCACCAGCCTGCCTTGTTACTTACTCATCATCCTCAACATCAGCCTTTGAGAAACTGCTTAAAACTCCAAATCCAGATGCCACAGGAGTTCATCCTGTGACAGTCACAACCTTTCAGCCAGAGGGGACGGTCAAGGCCCAATCCCTCCCGGAGTGGGAGATGCAAAGAAAACAAAAGCAGAGAGCAGCTGTGGGTGCGGGAGGGGCGTGGATGGCTGAGGCTGGCGCTCCGGGGAGGAACGTGGGATCCTAACAAAAACTGGGTGACAGCAAAACATTTCTCGAGACAAACGCTCCTAAATGGCAGGGACAGAGCCAGGGGAAGCCCTGATGGAGCGGGGAGAGGCTGAAAAGGAAAACACACCCAGAGTTCCTGGTCAAATCTGAGTATGTGACAGTTCATCGCCTCAGGCTGAGTCACGGCATCGGTCCTCAAATGGGGGTGACANAGCTGTTTGGAGGGGACAGAGCCGTCCTTGTCCGTGTCTGTGCCTCCCTGGTGGCACGTGGGTCACAGCAGAGCGGCGCTGCCGGTGGCTGTCCTCACTCCTCCTTCCTGCACAAGGACAGCAGCTTTTAATGGGAAAAATTACCAGAACAATGCTGAATACCAAGGATAATGCCCCGTGTGAGATCCTGGCAGTGCAGCTGCCACCTCAGCAATGCCTTGAGTTGCTCCAAGAAGAAATATTGAGATTTGCCACCGCCCCAGTGTCATCCTGCTGTGCACTAAACACACATGGAAAGCGAGGAAACTGCCCCTGCCACTTCCGTCCGGGAAGGCCGAGCACAGGACAGCTGGCACAGCAGGAGAGGCTTCCTCCATCCGTCCCTTACCCCCTCGTCCCCAGGCTTCCTCCGGTGTGTCACGTCCCAGCTGGGAAGGCAGTGCTGCCCTCACACCCAGGGGCTGCCCTGCCTGGGCAAAGCTCTGCTGAGAGAACGTGGTTATCTCATGGTTATCGCATGGGTATCTCGTGGTTATCTCATGGTTATCGCATGGTTATCTCGTGGTGATCTCGTGGTGATCTCGTGGTGATCTCGTGGTTATCCAATGGTGATTTCATGGTTATCTCATGGTTATCTCGGTTATCCCATGGTTACCTCATGGTTATCCCATGGTTATCCCATGGTTATCTCATGGCTATCTCATGGTTATCCCATGTTTATCACATGGTTATCCCATGGTTATCTCATGGTCATCTTGGTTATCTCATGGTTATCCCATGGTTATTTCAGTTATCCCATGGTTATCTTGTGGTTATCTCATGGTTAACTCATGGTTATCCCATGTTTATCTCGGTTACCCCATGGTTATCTCACAGTTATCCCATGGTTATCCTGTGGTTATCCCATGGTTATTTCATGGTCATCTCGTGGTTATCTCTGTTATCCCATGTTTATCCCATGGTTATCTAATGGTTATCCCATGGTTATCCCATGGTTATCCCATGGTTATTTCATGGTTATCTCACGGTTATCTCGGTTATCCCATGGTTATCTCACAGTTATCTCACGGTTATCCCGTGGTTATCCCATGGTTATCCCGTGGTTGCAGGGGGAGCACAGTACCAAGGAGCAAGAGAAAAAGCAAAAGAAACCATTTCTCTTCTGTCCTCCCGAAGTTCCTCTGTGCTGGGTGAGGCCACAGCAGTTCCCCAGAGCTCTGAAGCCTTGGTTCCTGTTAGGTGTTAAAGACAGGCTCCTTCAGGGCCTCCCCAAGCCCAGCTTTACCAGGCCAGCCCAGTGGTTTCTGCACAGTCCTGGTGTGTCCATGGCAGCCCATCCCTGGGGGCTCTGGGGGGAACATCTGCCAAGAAACCTGGGCCAGTAATTGGGGAGTTTCTCACAGTCCCTCCTGTCTGGGATCTGCCACATGAACCAGCTCCTGGCCGAGACAGCTCAGTTGGGGATCCTTCCCTCCTGGTTTCAGGGGCTCTGACCCCTTCCTGCTGCTCTCAGGGACTTTATTCACCACCCTTTGCTAAATGGGGCTAATGAGCTCCCCATGGTACACAAGAACCCCTCTGAACCTCAGGGCTCCCCCAGCCAGGAGCTCAGGAAAGCTTCAGCTCCAACACTGAAGCTTTCCTTGGTCTCCATGTCCCTTCTAATGTCA
The DNA here is from genome assembly GCA_013397975.1 of Machaerirhynchus nigripectus. NCBI lineage: Eukaryota > Metazoa > Chordata > Aves > Passeriformes > Dicruridae > Machaerirhynchus > Machaerirhynchus nigripectus. Next base: position 239,573 of record VZRQ01005226.1, on the reverse strand, counting down.
CCCAGTAGAGAAATAAAGATCCTTTAGTGCCTTTTCTGCCATAAACTGCACACGCACAGAGGGTACCACCCTCAGCCAGCAGAGCCAGGAGCACACTGTGTGCCCCAAAGGCTCCAGGACCACGTCTGAGGTTACCAAGCAGCATCTCCTGGGAACACAGGTCAGCCCCAGGGCCTGTTCCCTTCCAGAAAACACAATTATTCACCTAATGAGCAATTTGCTGCCATCTGGACACCGAGAGCTTGACCTGTGCGATGCCAGACGTCCCCATGAGGTCAGTGCTTGGCACCAGCGGGGCACTGCCACTGCCTGGCACTGCTGGAGGAGCGGCTGCTGCCCAGCACAGATCAAACGAGCCCCAGAGCTCTCAGATGGATCTCCCCAGTCTGCCCAGCAGGCATCCCAAGGTGATTCCCTCCTGTGCCACGCAGGCGTCGGGCAGAGCAGTGCGGGAGGGCGGCCGAAATCCCGTTCCTCTCTCCAGAGTCAGGCCCAGCTCCTCGGTTCCATGGACAGCCAGCTTGTGCTGCTGTCACCCTGCAATGCTCCGGGCTGAGCAGGGCCCACAGCCCCCGGCCCCGAGCGGTTCTGTGGGAGAGCCAGGCCTTGGCACTCGTGCAGGGGTTTCAGCAGCCAGAGAGCGCCTCAAGGTTGTTCCAGCAAAGGTGACTCCAGCACCAGGAGTGAGTCAGGGACAGAGAGGAAAGGACAGGCCTGGGAAGGCACCACTGGCAACAAATCCTCGCCTGCTTGAGCTCCACGCGGAGGATCCCGGTCAGGACTCACCGCAAAGAACAGGGCTGAATCCCAACTCCTGCCCGGGCCCAGCGCCCAAAGATGGAAGCTCTGCTCTAAAAAAGGAGCACGAAACACACTGTGGGTTTGGTTTTATCAGAGAAGCAGAGTCCCAGGAACCTCTTTCCCTCCCAGCAGCTGACCAGTGACCACACATCCACACAAAGCAGCTCTGACTCGAAGCAGAGAGGCACAAAAGTTGTGGGGATTTAATTCTCCTGCTTTTGGACTCCGAGGGGGAGCTGAGGACTTGGCAAAGGGGGGGAATGAGTGTGTGCATGCAGGCTGGGATGACTGAGCCTGTATCCATGTGGATGAGCGAGTACGTCTGAGCAAGTGGGCTGGAGACGTGAGCGCCACGACAGCAGCGCATCCCGAACAGCTCCCGCTCAGCCCTCGTCCCAAATCCAGGCTCATCTCCTCATTATGAATTGCAAAGGACCCGCAATCACACTCGAGCAGGGGCGGGGAAAAAAGGAAAAGAAAAAGAGAAAAAAAGAAGAAATCAGACAGGAGAAGGGAGGACCAGGGAACAGGAAGCCAAACACAGAACTATTTCCAGGAGGAATAACAGCCATATGGAAAAAGTTACCAAGATGATGAATTCTGCCTTCAATATGTTCAAGAAAGAAACTGCATCAGACCCAGTCTGGGGGTGGCCAGATCCTTCAAGAGGGGAGAGGAAAAAAAAGCTGCCACCCCAGCTTGAACTTGAACATTTGGTGTTTCATTTGCATCTTGGAACGAGGCAGCAGTTATCAGTCAAACTTTGCATTCCTCGCTTGGATCCCTGCCTTGCCGGGTCACATTTGTGGCTCTCACATAACCAGGAATCCCCCCGCTGCAATATGCTGCTTCTGGCTCGGCCCTGCAACCAAATTCCAGAGCAGCTGACATGGAAATTTACCATCAAACAGCTATTAAAGTTTTACCTCAGGCTGTAAAAGCTGGAGTTGGTGTGCTCTGCATAAGGAATGGAAACCCACCCTGGGCTCACGTGCTCCGTGGCACTGTGCCACTCTGCCGTCCTCACATCCCGGAATCCAGGCTGGAGAAGTGCAGGGATGGGAATCAGCCCCAGCCCTACAAATCTGCCACTCTCTGGAGGCTCCTTGGCTGCACAGCAAACTGCAAAAGCCACCTGAGCGAGCCAAGGCTGTTCCCAAGGATTCGTCCTGTTGGGTTTGTGATCCCATCTCACCCAGGTCTCTCCCTCTATTTTCACATCCAGTTTCATTTCCTCACTTGAAGGGCTGGGAGAAAGGGAAGCACAAAGGGAGGGTTTGCACAAGGACACCTCAGGCAGAGCAGCCCAGCAGCTGCCCCTGTGCAATTTCCCTAATTTCTCCCCAAATTTCTCCCTCCTCAATGCACAGAGGTGCCCCTTGAGGCAATTCCACCGTGTGGAGACACCTCTGATTCCTAATCTTCCAATGCAGGTACCTCACTCAAGTGCCTTAAGTTAATGGGTATGGATCCAGGTTTTTCTCCAATTAATGGCAATTTCTTTTTCTGCTTTGCATCCCAACCTCATCTCCTGTCTTTCTTTCCATGCAAATCACCACCCACCTGCCTCCAAGGGTGGACAGCCTTTGCCAATACAAGTATCCAGCAGAGAATTCAAGCTAGAAACTATTAACCATCACAGGGTTTTTTCCATCACCATCGAGCTCTAAACACTCTTTAGTCAAGCTACAAGTGGGCTGCTGTACATCTCCTGCAGATGTCTGTGTTCAAGGGGAGAAAACACAGCAGCAGCGAGATCCTCCCGTGGCCAGTAAACAGGAAGGAACTGCAGTTGGGTTCTTTGCTGCCTGGCACTGATGGCATTGCCCGAGGGGGGCTGATTTGTGCCTTTAGTTTTACAGTCCCCTCTAAACCCCACCCCAAGCACAACCACACATCTCTTGCTCATCCCTTTTGTCCCCAAAACCCCAGATGATGATGGCAGAGACTGTTGCTCTTCCCCATTCCTCGCTGCAACACACAACACAGCGACACCCAGCTGATTTTTTCCTAATTCCTACCCAAAACTAAGCCCAGTGAGACATTTTCCAGCCCAGAATAATCCCACACCGTGAGCCCCACGGGGTGAAACACAAGGGAAATTGTTTTGCCCGAGATGCAGAAGTGACTCTGCAGGATGAAGGAGCCCAAAGAGATTTTGCCACCAGCAAGGTTAAACAGTTGCTTCTTCCTTCCTCCTCTCTGAAGTGGCTGATTAATTTGGGAGCAAGGTAAACAATAAACAGTGATTATGTGCATGGGGGTGATGATTCAGCCAAAGCAGCCAAGCGGCATTTGAGTTACAGGCTCCAAACATGGGCTTGATTTTCCCAGTGATGGTTCCCCCACGAGCAGTGGAACAAGATGTCTCAAACAGCCACCAGGCAACAGCACGGCCCCAGTGTCCAGAGCTCCCCACACCAGCAGCCCAAAGTTTTAAAAGTTTTTTTTTTTTTAATTTAAAAAAAAATAATCTGCCCTTAGGGGATCACACACTCCAGGATGAGTTTTTTCCACCCAGGCAGCAGCGAACACAAACCAGCTGGGACATCTCAACTGGCGTGGCAGCGCCTAGGAGAACATGCTGTGTCAGAAGAGATCTTCTGGAGAAGTGAAAACATAGCAGGACACCTGCAAAGCATCTCCTTTCTGCCTCCATAGCCCAGCCCTGAAAAATTTAAATGGGTACTGCAAGAAAAATGTGCTGGGGGAAGCTCTGTAAAGCCGTAAAACCCTGAGCCACCGAGGGGATGAAAGAAAGCATGAAGGCAAGCATTTGTGCTTCTGCTTCATGCCTCATATTTTTGTTTTGCCTCATCACAAGCCTGATTGGATCGTGTCTGTTACTTGGATAAAGAGAAGATGGAAATGCTTTCTGTTGCATCAACAAAAAGCAGCGTGAGAGAACTGCGCGGGCAGCGAGCCAGCCGCGCGCGCTCCGGGGCAGCGCTGCTCACAGCACTCCTCCAACTGCCCAGAGCCAGGGCCATTCCACCTCCCTGCATCCACGGCCAGGCTGAGCGGCCTTGGAGCACTTCGGTTTGCAAGCCCAACGTGGGGATGGGGGAAGAGGGAACGGCTCCCCTCCCTTTGAGGTTGGGCAGCTGGGAGTTGTTACCAGGGCATCACCAAAATCCCAAAAGCCTGGTGAACTCATCCCCACCTCTGTGGCTCGTTCCCTCTCCCGGCTCGTCCAGCCCCACCTTGGCTATTTAAACTCACCTGATGTCCCCTGATGCCACCTGCCATGGCTGTGGCACCAGCAGCAAGCAAGAGGTTAACAAATCCAAGGAATATATCCACTCCACTTAGGCAGAGCAGAGCAGCAAGGGGGCCCCGCGGTGTTGACAACTCCAACAGCAAATTAAGAAGCTGAAATAAAATGCACCATCAAGCAAGCAGCTGGAGTGAGGCCAAAAATCAGAAATAGATGTAAAGAAAACCGGATCGAGAAATCAGCTCCAAACAGGCTCATTGAGCTCAATTACTAGAAATTAGAAAAGGAAATGGAAAAATTGATGTTGGAAGGGCAGAACGCACTCTGTGGCATCGGTGATGGCTGCTCTGTTCATTGTCTCCCTCCTAATGGAGTCTTTGCAGCGTGGGATTCGCGATCCCGGCTCGGAATGCCGTGGATACGGGAGGACAGCCTGACACTTCCAGGCAGGAATTCACAGCTTGCCTTTGCAACAGCAAACCCGAAGTGAAATTCGGCAGCTGGGGTCTGTCCCCCTGACCCCGGTGACATCGCCACGTGCTCACAGCTCAGCTCTCAACCTCCCCCCAGGGCTGCAGCCAGCCTGGGGAACACGGAGGGTTTGTCAAGAGTTCCCTTCAGGTTTCTCCTTGCACGTCTGAAGCCCTGACAGTCCTGGTTTGAAACTCTGCTCTGCAGCCCAGAGCACTGGTAGAGAGGAGCCATTTATTTAAAAAGCAGGGAATACCAAAAAAACTCATGGGCAGCACAGAATGACAGAATATTCTGAGTTCAAGAGACCCACAAGGATCAAGTCCAGCTCTTAAGAGAATGGCCCAGAAAAAACAGCAGAAAACAACAGAAAGTTTTAGCCCTCGTGGTTATGGGAGCTGGGAATGCTGCAGCAGTGGGCAGAGAGAAGCAGAGCCCACCCTGAACAGGTTTGGGGCCATTATCCCGAGCATTCAGACTTCCCAGAATAGCTCAGAGCAGCAGCCCCTCCGTGCCCACCACTCTCCTTTCTCAGCACCTCTCCTGAGCCTGCCCAGCTCCTCCCTCTGCCTTTGGAGCTGGCAAATTCAGCCAAACCCTGCTCAGTTTTCTTTGGTGACGCACAGACCTGTCCCTCCGGGTGTCCCAGAGACAGAGAGGGTGGGACAGAGACAGAGACACCCCTGAAGTGATGTGTTCCCAGCACAGGGCAGCACTGCCACGTGTCCCACCCTCGCCACTGACCCCTGCCCTGCCAAACACCTCACGGGAAAGCCTCTGCTTTATCCCTGAGCGGGGCTGCAAGGGATGCAAACCCCCAGTTCATTATGGACATTCCAAACTGCATCTCCTGTCTGGGGAGCCAGGAACTCAGAAAGGTTGAAAGCAGCTGCCTTGACCTGGTAGCTGCCATGGGTCCAGCTGAAACCATTTGGTTTGGCTTGAGTCCTCCTAAAATTGGGAGAATTTGTCCTCAATTCCTCAAATCTTTGGCCCAAAAAACCTTCTGCAGAGCCTTGGTTTGTAACTGCTCAATCACAGCTTCCCTTCAGCCCTCCTGCTGCAGCTCTACCTCCATTCCCATTCTTATTCCTCGTGCTCGGGGGTTGTTGGTAAAGGAATTCATCCCCACAGGACAAAGTGCTCCTCCTGGAATGGAGCAGGAGCACGGAGAGTCCCCAGAGGAGCAGCTCAGACTCGTCCCCAGGGGTGAGTGATCCCAGACTGCAGAGCATGACGGGGCTCAGACCCAGGTACCACCTGTGCCCCGGCAAGGGGGCAGCCCTAAAGACCCCCCCGAGCGGGACTCCAGCCTTGCTGTCCCTTTGCCTCCCTGGAAGTTCCATTCAGCTTTCCCCTGGCGGGGATGGAGATGGACTGGGAGCTGGAGGAAGCGTTCTCTCTCTCCAGCTCGCTGCTTAAATTGACTGAATTTCTTCAAAATGTTTTCTGTTACTGGATTTCAGCAGAGGAATGAAACCCACGTGAAGTTACACAAGCAAAAGTAAAGAGGCCGGTCCCTGGGTTTGCTGACTTAAAGGGCTTGTGGGCACGAGTACCCAGAAGTTTATTCCTTCAAAGAACTCTGTTCACTCGGGTCAGGTACATCATTCCAGGTTTTTTGGGGGATGAATCCAGGTTTTTCTCCAATAAATGGCAATTCCTTTTTCTCCTTTGCATCCCAACTTCACTCCAAAGTGCACTTGTGTGCTCGGCAGCTCTCTGGAAAGCCAACAACATAACTTTGTCCTCCGAGGATGGCTCATCCCAGGTCCAGCATTTCAGTGGATTTGATGGGATTGACATTCCCTATCCCTGGGGAAGGGCAAGGCCAAAAAAAACCACCTGGAAGCCGCCGTGCTGGGCAGCCCCACACGCAGCACACAGCGCCCAGCCCGGCCAGCACGTGCCCAGCCCACGAGCTGCTGGTCCCAGTCCAGCCCAGCGCAGCGGGGATGCTCAACCACCATCTGATGGCTGCTTGGGGCCTTGTGGGAAGCCAGTGGGATTGATCCAGGTCCTGGCAGGCAGGTATCCATGTGTCTCAGAGCCGCTGCCTGCCAGGACCGGGCTGGGAGGGTGCCAGGCACGAGCGGGACGGGGTCCTCTGAGGTCTGCTGGCACCTCCCAGCACCTGCCCCGTGCTCAGGCAAGTCTGGCACCTTGGAAAAAGCTTCTCATGCCCCTTGGGGGATGCAGCTTTATCCCTTTTCCATGCTCCAGCTCCAAGGGGAGCAGCACACAGCCCCAAAGTGATCCCAGCTCCCTTCCCTCCAGCACAGAGCTCCAAAGTGATCCCAGCTCCCTTCCCTCCAGCACACAGCCCCAAAGTGATCCCAGCTCCCTTCCCTCCAGCACACAGCTCCAAAGCGATCCCAGCTCCCTTCCCTCCAGCACCGAGCT
>VZRQ01005226.1:180215-232488 GCA_013397975.1 Machaerirhynchus nigripectus | reverse complement strand
CCAAAGTGATCCCAGCTCCCTTCCCTCCAGCACAGAGCTCCAAAGTGATCCCAGCTCCCTTCCCTTGCGTGGCTTGGGGAGGGGCTGGAGGGGCTCTCAAGCAGCTGGCACTTCCCTTTTCCCTAAGCAAAGGGAACCTGCTTTTTTCCCCAGGAAGGCCACAGCATGGAAAAGAGACCAAGAGGGTGGCGTAGGCCCGAGGCTCCCAGGAAGGCACCAGGGTTCATCAGGAACAGCAGAGAAGCTGTCAGGGAGAAGGGGGCGAGGAACACCCGGCAAGGAACGACTGCAGGCGAGCAGGGGTGGGTGCTGGAGATGGGGAAGCTGCTGAAGGGGTGGAGTGATGGGGAAAGAAAAAAAAAATGAAGCCAGAAGGGATTCTGGGTGTAAAATTTGAGACTTTGGTAAAGCAGCCCCAATTTGCAGAAGGGAAAATGTGGACAATCAACAAAAAAAATCTCGGTCTGCCCATGTGAGAACAGCAGAGGAGAGATTCAGACAGAGAGTGGCAAGCACAGAGCAGAGGAGCTGGGGGCCAAAAAGCCAAAGCAGCCCAGCCTGGCTGAGGAGCACGGTCCCGTGAGGCACCCAGACAACGCAGGGCAGTGGGAGTTTGCCCATCCCCAGCTGACAGCCTCAGCAGCTCCCTGCAGAGCTGCTCCCTGAGGCAGGGATGGGAGCCCTGCTCCCGCAGCGCTCAGGATACGGCACCGCTCCCGAGTGGGCGGCGCAGCCTCATCCTTCATGAATGAAAATTACAAAAAATTAAATTCAAAAAAAAAAAGAAAAAGAAAGCAATACAAGAAAGAATCACACCACCCACCAGCAGGTGCTCTATAAATACCATGGCAGGGGGTGTCTGCAGAGGAACTGGAGGCATTGACTTCATGGCGTGCTCAGAGCCACAGATGCAGCTTCATTACCATGTAGAGCTCTTGGCTGAAGCCTCAGAGCTGTGCTGAGCTGCTCTGAGCTTGGCCTGGCTCTTCTGCCCCACAAAGAGCAGGAAAACCATGAACAAGGCCAATTCCTTCTCCTGGAGAGCAGGCAAATTGTTGCATTTATACCACAGTGGCACCTCCAGGCAGCCCAACCCGGGGGAGAATTTACAGCTCTGTAAACTCTCCTTGGAAGATCCCAGATAAAAACACAACACCCAAAGTCCTTCCTCAAATATTCGAGGTCTAAAGTTGGGCTGAAGAAAGTTGGTGCAGCTGACCTTCACTTCAGTATAAACATGCTGAGCTTTGCAACAGCCAGAGCAGGGCAGAATTATAATATTTGGCAAGCTCCAGCTGAGCTCACCTGCCTGATGTGAGGAGGAATCCCAGCAGAACCCTTCACAGGAATCAATTTAGGGGAGAAAGTCATTGCTCTGTGGCTGAAGCAGTGCTGATCGGGGCCCGAATCCGGGCTGAGGTGCACATAAATCACAAAACCAGCTCATTTCTGCATCAACATACCCCACGCAGCAGTGACCAGACCCCAAGCCTTTGATTCCTGTAAGACCCCCTAAAAACCTCCTACAATGCAGATTGCAGCAGCCTTCATTTATGAAGACTAAAAGATATAAAATCCCATAACAGCACAAAGGGACCTGTCTGCTGAGAAAAATGTTTGGGTTTACTGTTGCAGAGAAAGAACATCGTTACCTGGAGAATGAGCCTGGAGGAAGAGCCGGAATGATGGGAGCTGCTGGAATGATGGGAGCTGCTGGAATGATGGGAGCTGCTGGCAGCAGGAGGGGAGGGAATGCTGGATGGATCACAGAAGGCAAAACAGGCTCGGGCACAGGGAGAAGCTGTTTGTGAGGGGCCCTGTGAGGAGTGACTTGGACCAATATCCTCTGAAGATGAGAGAACCTGCAGGGCTCTGCTGTGGTGCTGACTGTCTCAGCTTTGCCTGCACAGCAAAGCCAAGGGAACAGGGAAACCAGGCCCGGCTCCCAGGAGGATTCGTGGTGTTCCTCACCTTGAGCCTGTGGGTGCCCCTAAAGGAGATCTTTGCTTCTCCTGCACAGAAGGTGAAACAACCTCAAGCTCTTACCGAGCAGAACAAGCTCCAAGCACGGCACAGCCCGAGCAGGGACCACAGGGAACCAGGACTAGCCGAGCCCAAACTGTCCCCCAGAGCCACCAGAGAGGTTTTGTCCCCATCTGGCTGGCTGGGAAGAGCTGGCACTGGGATCCCCGTGGATGCTGTCACCTCAGTGCTCTGCAGACAGGGTGTCCCATGGCATTACACAGCTCCCTGCAACCTCAGAGGCTCCAACGCTCAGCACATCCAGGGCTCCAGCAAGTCCCGGGGCTGCTTTTAGGGGAAACAATTACCCAGCTCTAAAGCTACCTGCAGAACCTCCCTCCTGCATTATCCTCAAGGTTTAACTCAGTGTGAAGATGCTCACATGTTTTAGCTGGCTGCTGGGAGCTAATGGGATGCAGCTTGGGGTTTAGCCCTCTCTGAGCACAACAAACCTCAGCAGCACAGCTGCACAACCTCCAGCCAGCCCCAAAGGCAGCCTCATGTTCCCCTTTCCCCCGGGGGATGTGTTAGGAAAGGGAAATCAAGCAACAGCAGTGCCAAGGGCCAAAGCACAGGCTGCTGCTGCTCCCTTCCCTGTGGAAGCGTGGAACCAAACTCGCTGCCCCTCCAAACATTCCCTTCCAAGAGAGACTTGAGCAGGAAAAACTCATTAAAAAGAGATGTAGACAAAATTTCCCAGCACGAGTTTATGTGCCTGCACCCTCACTGGAGCTGTATGAGTGGAGATCTTTATTCTCCTCCTTCACCTCTTTTAGCAAGAACGCGGCTTCGGGCAGAACCTCTGCGTGCAGAGCTAATAATGCTGATGATATTTTGCTGCTCGTGGAGGGTGTTTTTGTACAGTTATTCCTTGGATTAACTCCCACACCAGCTCTCCGTGTGTCTCATGTCGTGGGACTGGGCACAGTTTATGGTTTAACCCAGCACTGGCTGATTCAGGAAGGGACAAATGAGTGAAATGCCACCGTCCAACTCGCCAGGCGAGCAAAACAAGAGCTCAGTAACTGCTCTGTAATTCACCTCCCCCGTGGCCCAGGCCCAGAAAGGGCCAAACACCACTGACCAGTTACCAACAACAACCTTTTGATGATGTCAGACCCACGGCGAAGCATCTCAGCCTCGCTTTTCCGACACAACTCACTGCCTGAAGAGCAGCAAGGTGGGGAACGAGGCTCCTCGTGGAGACCAAAACAAACCAAGCTTCCCCTGCAGTCACAGTCTGGCCCAGCCTGAACTGCCTTTCTAGATCCTCTAGAAAAAGAAAGGAAGGGGAAAAAAATTGCTTAGCAAGATGATTAAATAAAATGTTATCTATTCCAGCTACCCACTGGCTCTGGCTTTGACGTCAGAGCTGAATGCATTAACTAAATTTGTCGCTCAACAGCTAAAAATATCTAAGGCATCAAAAAAATAAAAAATAGGGCAGTGCTGGGAGAACTGGAGGTCCTCAAGAGGCACAAAACCCCTCCAGGTGGGGTTCACCGTGCTCCTGGGACTGGGATGTCAGGGAAGAGCTATGGCTGGTGAACATCCAAAGGGAAGGGAATGGGATGCTGCTCCCTGTCTGCTGTTGAGCCTCTTGGATTGCCAAGGATTCCCAAGGTGTTTGAAGATTTCCCCTCTTCCTCAGCTTCCCAGCTGATGACCAATGGAGCTGGGGCGCTGGAATGAATAATCCGTATTTTTAGGGGTAACTGGAGGAAAGAAAATTCCCTTTAAATGACGTAACAGAACCGTGTGTTGAGTTTAGCCTTGTTCTTTTCCAGCCCCTTCCAAGGTTTTTCATCTTTGAGGGGGCTCTGCTCGCTCTCAGAGGGTGCCACGGACACCACAGGTGCCATTTCCAACAGAGAGCAGCCAAAGCAGAGCAAACACGGGGGTAAAGCCTGAAGCAGCCATTTGCTCTTGTTCTTTGTCGGGGGGAGCTCCTGGAGACTCGAACATCCTTCACCACAGCTTGCTCTCAGCCAGGCTGCTGCTTACATCCAGAATTCCTGAAGGGCTTGATGCAGGGAGGCAAATATTGAGCAGCTCAGGTATTTGGGGTGTCATTAACTGCTCCAGGGTTGATGCAGTAGAGCAAAGGAAAAGGGCCAGGGAACTTTGGCTGCAGGACAGAACCAAGAGGAAATAAGCCTGGGGTTTGTTTAAAGTCATGGAAAGCCAACTTTCACTGCTCATGTTTGTGCGGGCCCTGATCCCAGGGTCCAAGGCAAGCATGCACTGAACCCCAGGAATAAATCCTGGCTTAGGTGTGTTATCAGTGTTTCACTGATAGGGACAGAGCCGAGCTGGTGCTTTGGACTTGGGACAGAGACCTGGAGCACAGGAATTACAACAAAGAGATGCCTGAGTTACCTGAAGCCCTTTCCTGCTGCTGTTCCCGTGGCACTGAAGAGGAAGCTTTGCTTCACTGATATTTCACAACAGTTTTACTTCTTGCTCTGCCAGAATTTGCATGGGAAAAACAGCGGCAGGAAACAAAAATCAGAGGATTTCGTGCCCGCACTTGGAGGGACCATTGTAATTGTGCTGCTGGATAGTAAAAAACACACAGAGAGTGATTCTGCAAACTCCCATAGCCAAAATCCTGGCACTACACGAGTCAGTGACGGAGCAGAAACAACATTACAAGTGATTAAGTGCCACTAATTGCTGTGAGGGTGGGGAGGCCCTGGCACAGGCTGCCCAGAGCAGCTGTGGCTGCCCCTGGACCCCTGGAAGTGTCCCAGGCCAGGTTTGGACACCGTGAGATAGTGGAAGGTGTCCCTGCCTGTGGGACTGGATAGATTTTAAGCTCTCTTCCCAGCCAAACCCCTCTGAGATTCCGTCGGGCTGCAGTTCCAGAGCCCAAGCACAGCTGGGGTGAAATGCCACCAGGGGCAGCACCGAGAGCAAAATCTGGGTCCACAAAAACCACGGGTGACTCAAGGCTGCAAACACCACCCAACGTGGAAAGCTTGAATGGAAAAATGGATAAATAAAAGGTATTTCTGCCAGCAGCTGGAATCTCTTCCTAGCAAACTGCTGACTGCCCCCACCCGAGCCCTGCTGGAGCCGTGTCACCTCCCCTGCCCGACTGCGGCTCCTCCACCTCCTCCTGGCTCTGCTCCTTCCCCACTGAGGGACATTAACATATGTCCACTCTGCTGAAGGTGAGGGAAGGAACTTCTCCCCGAGAAAGGTTAATAAACAAAGAAGTCCTGCAGTAACAATACAGCCATTGTGTGAAAACTTAATTGGATCAGCAATGCATCAAACGTGCCAACACAGGGACAAGCCTGCAGAGGGGTTGTTTAATCTCAGCCCTAGGTCAGAGTCTAAATGAGTGCCTTGCAACAGAGGCTGCTTCTAATTGCACTGAGGAGCTGCAATATGCTGGAAATGAAAGCTGTGGGTAGCTGGCTCTTGTTTTTAAAGCAAAAAAGTTATTTCTTTCGAGATTCAAACAACTCAGACAAATATCAGCTGTGATATTCTTTAAAATAATGCATTTTGGCAAAGAGAGGCTTTTTTTAAAATCAAAAATAATACTTATTGAACAGCAGCCTGTTTGCAATCACATTGGACTGGTGAGCAGAGGAATCCACCAGAGAAGGGACAGCAGAGAGAAGCTCTGGAGATCACTCACCCAAACCTCCACTCAGTAGTGGGGGACACTCAACGAAGTCCAACATTAAACATTTTATATTTTCAAAACAGCTGCGAAGTTGATTGAGTTGACTTTTCTTGGAAATGTCACAGTGAGCCAACACGCTCCAGGAGAGCTGTCAGCAGCGGCCAGCGAAGCCCCAGTGTTCAACTGGAGAGCCAAACTTCCATCCTCAGCTCTCACTCGACGTGAGCAGCCCCTGGGGAACTCAATTTACAGCGCTGCTCACAGCCACCCAAGCTCCCTTTGAAGCAGAATGGAGCCTCCTCATCAAAGCAGCTCATTGCAACCAAGGGGAGCAAACTGCTAAAAAAAGGGGGTTCTGGGTTCCTTGATTGTAATTAGGAGAAAATTAAAAATCAAGAGGAGCTGCCACTGACAGCCTGATGAGGTACCGAGTTCTGTAGGTACTATAAATAGTATTTATATTTACACGATGTAATAGATGCTATAATGTGAGTATTTAGGTAGTAGCTACTATAGTAGTGATTACTACTGGCACCCCCGAGGCTGCCAGAGCTCCAGGAGCGTTTGGACACCACTCCCAGGGATGCCCAGGCTGGGATTGTTGGGGTGTCTGTGCAGGGCCAGGGGCTGGACTGGATGATCCCTGTGGGACCCTTCCCACTCCGGGTATCCTGTGATTCTGTACTACACAGGATTTACTAAAAGGACCAAAGTTCCACAGGTATCTCACACAAAGAGCATTTTAAAAGTGACCACAGGGGCAAAACAGCAGGAAAATGTCGTTCTTTTCCCACCTATATGGCGGATTATACATTTCACAGTGAGCAGGAGGGAGTGTTTCTCTTGTTTGCTGTTCCTGCGGTTTCCTCCATCTCTGGGCAGGAAATCCATTTCAGTGCAGGATGAGCAAAATGGCAGCTTCCCTTGGGAGAAGCCACTCACAGCCACAGACACCAGAGCGGTGACATTTCCCATCCGGCCCCTGCTCCGAGGGCTGGGGGCAGGAACAGCGAGGGGCAGCAGGAAGGAGCTCGGAGCGCTCCCAGCCAGGCGCCGCTCCCAGGCGTCCCTGCACAACGGGCACGGCTCCCTGCAGGCTTGGGCAGGTCTGGAATCAGCAGCACGGACACTCCAGGGCCAGAAGCGTGGGGTAGGCACCTCTGGATGAGCACAGATGTCTTTACAGCACAGCTGGAATGTTGTCTTTATCTCAGGGCACCATAAAACACCAACAGGAGCTCAGTTCGTAGACTGACACCCCAAAAACCATCCCACAGCCTCAGAGCCTCTGTCTGTCCATTCCTCAGGTCCTGTAGCATTATCAGTTTGTCTCTCTCCTGCCCCATCCAGAAACCCCAGCCTGATTTCCACGTGCTGGAAGGATTTCAGCAATGCTCCAGCACACAGGATTCAAGACCCAGGTTTGTTACAGCTGCAAAAGTTTGGGGAAGCTGGCAAGTGCCCCTGCCTTGTGGCAGGGCTGGGCAGGGACTGGTGTCTGATGCTGCTGGGAGCAGAGAGACAGATCCTACTGTTCCTGGCGCTGTCCCAAAGGGGATGTTTGTCCCACAGTTCCCCTCTGTTGCGTGGCTCTTTGTTTTTTACCCTCTCAAAAGCCTTTTCCAGGCTTGTTCCTAAGCTCTGGTTCAGGGCAAACCCCACTGGGCACGGAAAGGTCCCACCCTGCCCAGCCCACACCGGGGTTGCTGCCACTGTCCTGTCCCCACAGAGCATCCTGAGCCGGAAGGGACCCACCAGGATCACCGAGTCCAACCCCTGGCCCTGCACAGGGCACCCCAAGGGTCACATCAGAAACTGGGGATGCCCCAGAGTGCTACAGCATCTCATCCAAAAATCCCGTTCCTGCCCAAAGGCTTCCCCCAGGGTTTGCTCCTCTTAAGGGACAGACCTTTAAAGACACTGAGGGCACAAATTCCTCAAGTTCAGCTGCTTATTGAGCTCAGCGTGGTCCAAAGAATCCCCACGGGAAAGAAAAGCCAGAGCAGCAGCACGGGTTGGGTGTGGAAGGGGAAGTGCCTGGTCCTGGCTGTGATTTTAGGTCAAGTCAGGGAGGAGCAGAGTGGAGGAAGATTGTGTCCCACGTGGGGTGTTGTGTGCCCAAGCACTGCTGAGCATTGCCAGCGCCTCCCTGCACCATCCCCCCCCTGCTACAGCACATCCCCTCCATCCTCGGGGTGAGGAGGGAGTTCAGGATTCCCCAGGGACAGCACTGCCCTCTCTGCACCGGGGGATAAACCCCCAAAACCCACAGCAGAGCCTCACCCCTCCCCGCCCCACGCTGGGGCCGTTACAGGGCTGTCACCACTCCCTGCTGCCAGCCCTGAGAGCGCTCGTCCTCCCTCTTCCATCTCCCAGCCTGAATTATTCATGGGTGTCAGCAGTGGTGCCGAAGTGCAGCCAGAGACGGAGCCCGCAGACACCTGGGGAAGCTGTCACCCCATTCCCGCTGCAGATCCCCCGGGGCCGGGCTCCAGCCACCCTGACGAGCTCTGGAAGCACCTCAGCACTCGGTCCCCAGCCCCAGGGGGAGAGGAACCAGCACAAGAGCAGCTCTAATGGTGCAGCACACGGGCAGGGATCAAAAACTCCTGCTGAATATGGAGGAGAGGAGATACACGCTCGCACATAAAACATAAATGCTCTCACCCATCAATATTGATGATTCCCTGTTCCCACAGAACCAGACCAAGGATAATTACATGCAATTTTTATGCTGCCTCTAACATACTTCGGTCTCTGCGCATCAAAGCCCGGGTAGGTGACGCTACAAGTTGGCAGGAGTGTCGTGGATCAAAATGGAGCTCGTGGGGAGAAGCAATGGGTGGCGAGGCGGGGGAAGGCAGCAGCCTCAGCACGCTGCCAACGCTGCCTGTGGTGACAAAGGGAGTAAGAACGGAGGTGATCACAGGCTGGGCCCAATTATCCCCGTGTCCCAGCCCAGCGCCCGTGCTGGAGCCTGGAAGGGCAGGGGGAGCTGGCTGGGAGCCTGGTGGGATATCAAAGCCGTGCACGGCTCCGGAGCCAAGCACAGAAACACCCTCAGCAAATTCCAGGTGCCAGGGAGCAGGGGCAGGATCCTGGCCTGGCCTGGAGCAGGGAACAGCCAGAGGAGCTGGAGGCAGAGCCCTTCCCAGCCTCCCATCCCCGGCACAGAGCGAGGGCTGCTGCAGGGCCTCGGGGGAGCCCTGCTGAAAGCTTTTACGGAGCTGGCCCAGTTCCACCCCACCTCCATCCCGGAGACAGGCACACCCCCAGCCTCAGACCGTAAGTGCCTCTAAATCAGAGCCTGCGAAGCGTTTTCCACCCCTTTGGGAGGCAAATGCAGGCTTTCCTTGCTAAACAAGCCCTTGCTTTCCTGAGGCCACGGGGGCACCTTCACCCGTGGCTGGATAAATCTGGGATCACACAGAACACGGCTCCACCACACCGCGCCACGGCTCTGCGGGGAGCGCTGAGGGATGGAATCGGACACAACTCGGGCCGACTGCCCCGGGCCCCCCTCTCTTCCTTTCAAGCCAAACCCAATTCCCAGCCCGCAGCGCCCAGCTGTCCCCGTGCCGGGGCTACGAGCGGCAGCCGGAGTTGTAGCGCGCGGCGAAAGCGAATGCGCGCTTCCTCGTCTCCCCTTGAATGACAGCTTTAATGAAAGCCATCTCAGCGCCTGGAAAATCAGCATAAATGATCAGTTGCTAATCTCGTTCTCCCAGTAACTCTGGGAAGGCAAAAATAGATCAGGCAGAATAAACTGGGGGCTGCGAACGGGGGTGGGGAGGGAAGCGGGGGGATGTTTTGCTCCTCTTTCTGGGAGCTCACATAGCAATTGCCACTGATTAAAAAACCCACTTTTCTTACAAAAGGCACGATTTGCTGAGCACCAGTGTTGAACAATAGTGGGGGCTGTCTCCAGGCTCAGCAGAGGGAGCTGGATCAGTCACTTTTCGTGCAGTCTTTAACCTCCTACACCCGGCACGTCCCTGCCAGCACCCGAGGCCTTTATCCCAACCTGAGGGACCACGGGTTGGGAACTCCCTGGCCCAGAAACTTTGCAGGATGGGAACAGATAGGAACAGCAAAAGATGAGTGGGTGATGCAGATTTTCCACCTCCAAATAAGCACAAAGCCACGAGATCCCAGTTCAAGACCAACACCAAGAGGACACCTCGGCACTCACTGGGCGAAACTTTTTGTGTGCACAGAATCCCAGACTGGTTTGGGTTGGAAGGGACACTGAAACTCATCTCCTTCCACCCCCTGCCATGGGCAGGGACACCTTCCACTCTCCCAGGTTGCTCTGGTCATTAAACCTTCAGGCTAAAGCCCAGGGAGAACCAATTCCCTTCCTGTCCCCAGAGCCCTGCTCTGGTCCAGGCTGACATTCCCCACTTCCCAAGGCCAACAAAGCATCCTTTACTTTGCCTTCAACTTTTCCATCTCCTCTGTTCTCCTCAAAATCTCACCCTGGCCCTGTCACCATGGTACCTGAGCTCCCAGTGGCAAATTATTAATCTTTACAGCATAAGGAGGGACAATTTTGACATCAATATATGACTTGTAATAGCTGCTGTCTGTGTGATAGCACCTTTTTAGTACTTCTTTTCATTCCTGTACTTTTTTATGAGGCTATTTTCTTTATTAGTGCGTTTTTATAGCTTGTGCAACACCTTAAGTGCCTCCAAGAAGGTACTTCATAAATAAAATTTTAATAAGATTAAGGATCTAACTCCAAGAAAAAAGAAACCCACTTGGCCAAGTTATGAATCACGTATGGTCCCTGTTCCATACCCTTCTTGTTTGTGCCTGTCCTCACATAGCCCACAGGTTTCTCATTTTGGTGCCATGCTTCTGGCAAAACAGTTGGAACCTCAGTGGATCTCCATTTTTCATGGGTGGAGAGCTAACAGGACTTTTGGAGAGGTGGTATTTCTTATTTTCTGCTGTGTTTCAGGGCTGAGTTCCAAAACTAGAGCAGTTTATATCACTTTGTTTGAGGCTTTTTAAAATTTTAATGGCAACAGAGACACCAATTACCTGCAGCCAACAGGAGAGAGAAGAAATCCAGCCCAGCAGGCCAGAGGGGTTATATAAACCTGCTCCTGTGGCAATTTTATTTTCACTTGCACCACACAAACAGGAAAATTAGGGCTGGATCACTAAATTATCATTAAAGATGCAGCTATAGAGCAAAGCAAGAAGGAGTTGACTTGAGGCTGAGCCTCTTCTCCAACACACCACCCCAAATTGCCCTGGTTCTCTGAGGAAATGCAGCTCTTGTTTGGTTTAACTCGGGAGGAGAGGCCTTTAGAAGTCCCAAAGTCAGCAGAAACACCTGGCTGCCTTCCCTGGAGCCTGAATTTCACAGCCCACCTTTAAGGATACCAGCAGAGCCTTTTTTTTCCTCTTTCCAAAGAAGCCTCAGCAGTTTTCCCTAGGAAACCAGCAGGAAAACAAGAGGCAGTTCCAAAGGGATGCTACAGCATCGCTGGAATTAAAAACTGGGCACCTTCCCACAGCACATCCTGGGACACCACAGCAGCCCCACCACACCTCACCCAACAGAGCTTTAAATACAAATGACAGGTAAAATACCCAAAAAACCTCCATTCTCGAGAGACACAACATTCAAAGACCTCGACCAGACACCTGCTGTTCCCTGCTTTTCTCCCGGAGGAGGAATTCAGGAGCAAACACATCTTCGGCCTCCAAGGTGGTGCCAGAGTCCAGAGCTCAGCCTTTGTGCCCAAGCCCAGCCAGCACCAAGTCTCTCTTTGAAATCGGGGGAGAAGCTGCTCCTCCTCTGCCTTGTTCAACCTTCCCCTCACTCCCCGGGGCCCAGGATTCCAGGAGGGTTTGAGCCACCTGGGAAAGATCAGCTCCAGGCCATTCCTCACCTGGAGGTGTGGGGCCAAAGGTGTCTCAAGGCCTTCAAAGAAAACTCCTTCTGCTGCACTCAGTGTTTTCCCGTTTTTCCATCAGTGCTGCCCACACTCAGGCGTTTTCCTAACAAATGGGATCTTTCCCCAGGATCCGTGGGGAAAAGGGCAGGTGCTGCACTGACAAAATTAACTCTGCCCTGAAACAATGCCTCCCTTTGGAGGCCGCTTGTTGAGCTGAAGGAAAGGGTGTGAAAGCACCACAGGGGCCAGGGATTGAGGACAAACACATCCCCCGGGTCTCACAGGTGGCCGGGCTGGACGTGTGACCAGGCCAGCAGCATCCCATGGCTGGTGGCACCCTGGGAATGGCTCAGTGCCTGGATGGAGGCAGCACTTCCTTCTCCACAAACACTTTGAGCTCCTCCTTTCCTTCCCCACAGACACTTAGTACCACTCTGCTGCAAAGTCCTCCTTCAGCCCTGAATCCAAAAGCCTCCCAGAGCCTGAAGTTCCTGTGTTTCTCCAAACCCACCTCCCAAGCCCCATGAAATGAGCCTTCAGTGTATCAGCAGCAAAGACCTTTGGCACACGGAGTCCATTTCCAGTGATGGCCCATAACTGCTTGCCAGAAATACCCTCATCAACCCACTCTGTATTAATCAGGGCTGTTCACAAAAGAAAAACAATTTCTGCCTGCTCTCCTCAGGCAATTATATTTGGCCCTGCAGCAGGAGATTTTATTATGTTTAGGCCCATTTTATTTAGAGCCTGAAGAGAGACCACAAAGTCTCAGCTAGGAGCGATAAAAGGAGATGATGCTCAAGCCCAGCCTTTTGCAAGTCAGCATCTGACCTGAGTTAAAATCATTCAAGCACAATAGGGGGAGAAAAAGAAGTCCTTCAGATTTGTGTCTGTTTGAAGAGGGCAGGAATGCTGGCTGAATCATGAACTCTGGGGAATACAAATGCCTCCCGAAGGAGAGAGGCCTTCACTGTCA
Source organism: Machaerirhynchus nigripectus (assembly GCA_013397975.1). Taxonomy (NCBI): domain Eukaryota; kingdom Metazoa; phylum Chordata; class Aves; order Passeriformes; family Dicruridae; genus Machaerirhynchus; species Machaerirhynchus nigripectus. Next base: position 219,935 of record VZRQ01005226.1, on the reverse strand, counting down.
ATATGCTTTAAAAAGAAAAGAATGTTTCATGTGGGTGTGTGCTGTTGTTTTTTTCCACTGTGGAGCAAGTGTCCCATCTTATTTCTCAAATGGTCCTTCCTTTGTTGGAGCCTCATCTATTAATAATCCTGCACTGGAAGGGGAAAGGAAAAAGCGAGCTTCTGTCAGACATACAAGCTGTTAGTCTGGGATGGACGAAAATAAACCAAAGCTGCACAATTAGCTGCACCACAGGTCACTCGTCTGGGGTTCTGACTGGCTATAACCACAACCTTGCTGAACTTTCCCCATGAAACGTGGAGCTGGGCGGTGCTCAGGATCCAGGAGTGTCCTGGAGACCTGGAGGAAACTGAGGAAGTTTCCTGAGCTGTCCAACATCAATATTCTCTGCTTGGGGCTGAGAAAATATTTTGGTCTTGGAAGCATAGAGGGAAAAGATCAATGGAATCTGAAATATCATGGAATGACAGAATGGTTTGGGGTGGAAGGGACCTTAAAGTTCATCTTGTTCCTCGGGCAGGGACACCTCCCACCATCCCAGGCTGCTCCAAGCCCCATCCAGCCTGGCCTTGGGCACTGCCAGGGATCCTGGGGCAGCCACAGCTGCTCTGGGCACCCTGTGCCAGGGCCTGCCCACCCTCATCCTGCCTGTACTCCTTATGGAACCCGGACACTCAGGGAGCTGCCCTGGCTTCAGGAGCTTCAAAGACGCGCTGTGTCTTCTCCATAGCATTCATTCCAAGTTGGCTCGGAGCCCCTCAGAGCCAGCCCCTCAGAATCCCTCAGGATTCCCTCAATCCCTTCTCCAGTCCGAGGCAGGTCCCTGGTGCCAGCTGGCCGAGGAGCTGAGGGTTGGTCGCAGGTGGCTGGACCTGAGCCCTCGGTTTGCTGCTGGTGCTCCACCCTCAGACTGCGGGATGTGGGCAGCAGCTTCAGGAGGCACCTGGGATGAGCTTAAATTTGCACTTTCCCGAGAGAAACCTTGTCTTGTCTTCACAGGCCTGCTCCAAACTGCAGCCCTTTGCGAAGGAATGGAATTTGCTGGAAGCGCCAGCCCGGAGCTGTGGGGATGTTCAAATGCCACTGGTGAGATCAGCCGTGCCTGGGAGAGGTGTGAAGTGTAGCGGGGAGGCAGCCAGGGACCTGCGTCACCGCGCGGGAGCCTGCCGGTGCCGCTACGCTGCCTGCGAAGGCACAGGTGCCGTGTGAGCCCGCAGCAGAGCCTCTGCCTCACACAGGCAGCGCTCAGCAGGCTCCAAGAGCCTTCCCGGGATGGGAACCCAGCCCTTAAGCCGGGCTTTAGCCAGGGGGCACGGGGGGCAAGAGGTGATAGTGACAGAGACGGAGCTGAGAGCCCAATAATCACCGGGGCGCGGCGAGGTGGCTCACGAGCTGCTGCCACTTCTGCACCGCCAGCTCCCCCAGGCACTGCAGGGCCCCAGCATTTGGGACTGCAGGGTCCCCATGGCACAGTCCCACCCAGCATTTGGGACTGCAGGGTCCCCAGGGCACACACAGCCCCAGCATTTGGGATTGCAGGGTCCCCAGGGCACACACAGCCCCAGCATTTGGGACTGCAGGGTCCCCATGGCACAGTCCCACCCAGCATTTGGGACTGCAGGGTCCCCATGGCACAGTCCCACCCAGCATTTGGGACTGCAGGGTCCCCAGGGCACAGTCCCACCCAGGATTTGGGACTGCAGGTTCCCCAGGGCACAGTCCCACCCAGGATTTGGGACTGCAGGGTCCCCAGGGCCCAGCCCAAGCCTGTGGCACTGCCTGCCCCCTTTCTCCTCCTCAGAGAAGCAGCATCACTCTTTGCCATGAGCTCTGCTGCAATATTCCCAGTCTTCCTCTTCCCCCCAGGCCCCCCAGCTGCAGGAGAACATGTTAATGTTAAAATAATTCACATTTCAAGTCCTTTCAAAGGCCACAGCCTGGTTTGCTGGGCTGGGGAGTCCCATTTTCTCCCCAGGTCTATTTGTTTTCCCTCTGCAGCAAACACTCCAGCACGACTCAGGTGGGAGAACCTCAGCAAACACATCTTGGTGTGTGGCAGGATCAAAGCTCCGCACACAGCAAAAGGAAAACCCCCCCTGTCACAGCAAAGGGCAAGTCTGGAATTCTGTTTTCTTTGGAGAAGGCTAAAGAAAAGATCTCCATTCCTGAACAGCACCCAGTCAAAGCTGAGCTGCTGCACCAAGAGTGGGACTGAGCCTTGTTCTTCTCCAGGGTCTGAGTGATGGACAGGATCGTAGGGGATCTCCATGACTGGCAGTTCCTGTGGGGAGGGATGAGCTGCAGCTGTGTGAGCCAACGTGAGGGAAGGTGTCCAGTCCCAAGAGCAGCAAGAAGCGACCCCGTCGTCCCTTCATCACCTTCATCGCCTTCCATCCCCTTCCCTCACCTTCATCTTCATCACCTTCATCACCTTCCATCCCTTTCCCTCACCTTCATCTCCTTCCATCCCCTTCCCTCACCTTCATCGCCTTCATCACCTTCGTCACCTTCATCACCTTCATCACCTTCATCACCTTCCCTCAGGAGCACCCAAAGCCTTCAGGCCACCTTGGAGACAAACACAGGTGGGTCTGCTCCCAAAGACCCCCCGGGTGGAGTGGGATGGGGATGCTGCAGCTCCCTCGTGGCGGGAAAGGGTGTGAATTACTCACCTGGAGTCCACTCAGATCCAGCCTGAACACCCCCAGCCCAGCACAGCCCCTTCCCAGCACCCTTCTCTCACACGTTTTCCCTCCCACATCAGGCACTGCATTCCAGCCAAGCCCGAGCTGGCTGTCCCTGAGCTTTCTGCACGGGGGAAGGAGCAGAGGAGGAACAGGAGAATGCACATTTCCGTGTGCTTCCCGGCCTCCCAGCTTCGGGCCACCAAACAGCCGCAAAAAACAATCAAAAATACGATGTTTATGAGCTAATTCCCTCCACTGCCAAATCCAGCATGAAAACCCTTCCGCCCAGAGCCACCCCAGCTCGGTGGCACCAAGCCTGACTTGTTGCCAAGCCCCAGAGCCCAGGCTGCAGCCTCATCTGCAGGGAAATAAACCCGGACCTGCCGAACACAGCTGAGTGCAGCATCACCATAGAAACCAGGCGAGGAGCTGGGGGAAGTGGCTCTCCCCAGCTCCTTCCAGCGTGACAGCGACCAGGGGTGGGGTGGGCGAGGAGCAGGGCCAGTCCCGGTGGGGAGGTCCCCCGCTCGCCCCCCGGGCTGTGTTTGTAGCCCCGGGCGGGTTTCCTCCCCAGCCACCCACCAGCCCTCTGGAAGCATCCCCGGGGTGCTGCCGTGGTGCTGCCTGGCCCTGCGCACCCCCGGCAGGCACCCGCGGGCACCAAACGCCTTTTTTCCTCGTCACCTGCGCATTCCTTCAGTGGAGGGAGGGAAGAACCGGCCGGGGATGAGACCACAGAGCCCCTGGGCCTTCCACCCATGGCACAGATTGAAATCCATCCCCACTCTGGAGTCAATTTTGTGTGCGACAACGTGTTTCCTGGAGAGAGAGATGTCTGAGAAAATCCATCCTCAACTGAGGCCTTGCCCGAATTCCTTGGAGAAAAGGGAGGAAATCCCGGATTCCACATGCACCTCCTTCCCTCCTGTCCAGCGTGCAGGTGCCATGGAACACAACCACGCCAGCCCACCTTTAGTGCAGCACCAGCAGTGCTGGGCTGCCTGGAGACATCACAGACACAGCTCCTCAGCCCTGATGGTGCCTGGAGACCGAGCTCCTGGCTCGTGTCAGTGTCATGGAATCCTGGAATCATGGAGTGCTCTGGGCAGGAAGGGACCTTGAAGATCACCTCGTCCCACCCCTTACCGTGGGCAGGGACACCTCCCACTGCCCCAGGCTGCTCCAAGCCCTGTCCAGCCTGGCCTTGGGCACTGCCAGGGATCCAGGGGCAGCCACAGCTGCTCTGGGCACCCTGTGCCAGGGCCTGCCCACCCTCCCAGGGAACAATTCCTTCCCAATATCCCATCTGGCCCTGCCCTCTAGCAGCTTAAAGCCATCCCCCTTGTCCTGTCACTCCAGGCCCCTGTAAATTGTCTCTCTCCATCTTTCCTGTTGGCTCCTTCAGGACTGGGAGGCCACAACTAGGTCTCCAGGAAACTTCTCTTCTCCAGGCTGAACAATGCCAATTCTCCCAGCCTTTCCTCATGGGAAAGGTTCTCCATCCCTCTCATTATCCTCTGGACTCAGGAGAAGTCCTTTGCTCCTCTGTGACTGACGCTTCCTCCCGTGTGGGATTTCTCTCTCGTTCCCATTTCCAGTAATTACCTGCAATTTCTCCTTGTGCTTCGTGAGGAAGGAAAGGAGCTGCTGATTCACTGGCCTGTTGTTTCTCATTTTTTACGTCGCTCCCTCCCCTTTTAGTCATCTTTTACATTAATTGACCCCAGATTTTTCATTAATATTGCTCCAGTGCTGCTGCTTCTCATCCTGACAGCTTCCACTGCTATTCCACGAACTCTGTTAGACACAAGGTTCATAGAGCAGCTCAGGAAAGGGTCTTTTGCTGATACATTGACATATTTTTTTTTATCCCAATGTAATGCTGATGGGTTTATTACTATTTTCACTATTTCCAGGCCTTGAGGAGATTTTCCACTCACTCTGCACAGCTTCACCCAGATCTCTCACTGCTTTCCCCACAGATACCACTCCCTTAAGGTGCATTTATCATCCAGAAACTCAAATTATCCCCTCCATGGCGTGAGCTGTCTTTCCATGGCATGTCTTTCCATGCTTTCATCAGCACCGATTCCTCCTGCTCCCATCCTGCCTGCTTGGTCCCCACCTCCTGAAATGCTTGGCTAAGTCACTAATTCCATGAGATTTTGACCCTTGCATCCTCACACCCCACTTTTCTGGGCCATTAGCACATTCTCCATCAGTGCTAACCGAGGTTTCCTGCCGGAGGAGATGCAACAATTACAGCCTTCTGTGAAAGCTTGATTTCTTCTGAATCCCATTCCCAAAATCCAGATGTGGAGTTCTTGTGCTGGAGAAAGGAGTTGGATTGTCTGGCAGAACAGAGATAAATGACTGGCCCACAGGTTGAAATGGAGCCTCTAAATGAAATTGAGCCCCTAATTGGTTTCAGATCCAATTCCTGTTCATATAGGACCAAGTAAAATACACGCCTGGGTCATCTATGGGCTCTTTACAATTGGGATAAATAGGTTCATAAAATGAAGCGTTAGGTAATAATTTCTTAAATTAAAATACTTTGGATGTGATGATTGGAATGTAAGATTACCCAGGGCAGAGCCCTGCTTCTGCTGAAGAGCTGTAACAAGAAATTCGCTTCAATTACAAGCGCTTTTCAGATGCCTTGAATTGAGGAACACTGGAAGAAAGCACTCAGAGACAGTGGTGAGTGCAGGGGAAGGGGGACTGTGTGTGCCCAGAGCAGCTGTGGCTGCCCCTGGATCCCTGGCAGTGTCCAAGGCCAGGCTGGACGGGGCTTGGAGCAGCCTGGGATAGTGGGAGGTGTCCCTGCCCACGGCAGGAGTCGTGGAACAAGTCCAACCCAAACCATCCATGATTCTCTGTATAAAAAACCACTTTTCCACCCTGACAGCTCTAGAAATGGCTCCTCTTTGGAAGCTCCAATGTGAAATGGAAGAAGCTCTTGGTCCTGGATGGGAAATACAACTGATTAAACCATGAAAAAAAAAAAAAAACCATGGGAAAAAACCAATTTCTAACAAGATTTTAGGTTCCTCCTCCTGAATCAGATGAAACCTGTCCCGGGTGAAACTGGTGGGACAAGCACCAGGAGAGAAGAGACCCTGAGAAATGAGAGTGTGAACACATCAAACCTCCCAGCTCCAAACAACAACAACATTTGTAAATATTGAATGAGCGCACACTGAGGGCAGAGGAAATCCCAGGCAGAGACGTGTTGGAAAAGAAGGGACAGCCCAGCTGCTCCTCTCCTGCCTGAGGCCTTCCAGGACTGGCCTGCAACTGGCCCAGGGCCATCTGGGGCAAACTGTTCTGTAGAGGAGTTACAAAGAGGCTGTGAGAGAATCCTGCCCAGCTCAGAGCCCAAAAGCACCAGAGAAAGGGGGACAGGAATGCGGCACTCAGGGAGGTGATTGGCAGCTGCCACACTCACTCCAGCCAGGAATTTGTTTGGAAAACTCTGTGCTCATTCTTCACTCAGCTCCTTCTCCCTCTCAGGGACAGGCAGAGGGTGAATCCGTGGTTTGGCAGAGGGGGTGGCTCTTGAAAGGGGATTTTTGCCTCCAAAATTGTTCCTCCCCTTCCTCACCAGAGCCACGTTTTATGAGCCACAGCTTCTGGAAGAACTTTAAACCTTCAGAGCATTTTGTGAAGGATAAAATGAGGGGAAGACAACTTTCTTACAACTTCACTGAAATCCAAGGAAAACCGGGGAAACTTCTGTGCCCCTCTGGATCACCAGCACAGAGGCTGAGGAAGGTGAAGGAAAACCAAAATGGAATGAAATCTTCAAGTGCCTCTCCAGTAATTCATCTGTCCTGGGAGAAACAGGGAGGCCTGAGGATAGAAACCGTCCTTTTTCTAAACCTCTTGAACTTGAGATAATCACTGCAGAGCCGGGTTTTTCCAAACATTTTCCCGAGAAAGAAGAGAAAATAAAAGGTCTCTATGAGGCAGGAGCCACCTGTGCTTCCATCTCCGGGGAATTTTACTTGGAGATGCATCTTCCTTCCTCTTGTCTGCCTTGGGTTCACCCCCTCCGTGGCTGCAGCCCTTTGTGATTTCCTGTGTTTGAAGCCTGCTCAAGCTTCTCTTTGTTGCACAAGAACCGCCTGTAATGCTCCATGTTTTCCAGGAAAATGCTGGCAGGAGATCCATAACCTTTCAGCATCCCTTTCTTGTTTCCTTCTAAGGCCTGAACTCTTTCAGTGGCCCCTTCAGATGTTTTGAACTGAGTTTAACAGCCAGGACCTGCCACCAGCAATGCCCAAATGCTACGCTGAGGAGTTGGGTTTATTCCAGGTATTTCTGCTGGAATTACAGAGCACAGACACAACACAGCTTTGCCTAACACAATACCCTTCCTACCAACATCCTTCCCAAAAAAAGGTTTCAAAACAGCCCAGATAAATAGAAGAAAAGCTTCTTCTCTTTTACATCATGCTTTTTTCCCCAGAATCCCTTTCAGGGCTTGGTGCAAGACAAATAATCTCCATTTCCTGATTCTCCTCTATTTACTTTGTTGTGTTTCCCTGTCGGGTTCCAAGTTCTTCCCAAGGCTGATCCCTTCTAATCCAAGGGGAATGAGTTTCAGGGGAAACTGGCAAAGGAAAATCCTAATTTCTGACACTTTCCTGAGGGGAAAATTTTATCTCTGAGCGTAGAAGCAGCAGGAAAAATAATTATTGCCACCCGGAGTCGGACAAGGGAACTTTTCAGTTGGATGATCCAAACAAACTTTTCAGTTGGATGATCCAAACGAGCTGGAGAGAACCATTTTATAGAATCACATGATGAGAATGGAGAACCATTTTATAGAATCCCAGGATGGTTTGGGCTGGGAGGGACCTTAAAGCCCATCTCATTCCAACCCCATGCCGTGGGCAGGGACACCAGTGAAAGACCATTTGCAGACATTGTGCTTTCCCAGGGTAAAACCATCCAAGAAAAGCCACTTTAGGCCAACCAAATATTTCATTTGACCTGAAGGTAACAGATTTATGGTGTCTGAGTCACTTAATTAATTTTTGTTTACAGTTTAGATCCGTGCTATTTCCAAGCATAAAGTCAAAAGAACCATTTCAAGTACGTAAAAGCAATATATTTCAAAATGAAACACTTCCAGTTTTCTTCATTCTCCATTTTTGGCTTGAAACGTCCATATTTCACCAAATGGATTAAGAGATTAAAAAAGAAATCTCATGTTTTCTTCATGGTGTTGCTCTTTTCCCTCTGTATGCTCTTAGCAGACTTCTTGGCCTTCAGGAGAGCCCTTTGTCCAGCAAAACGTGCTGGAACAAATTGCAAACAGCTCTTAATGAACACGTCAGAGTTTAGACAATGAGGGTGAAGGAGACCTGGGGTGGCCTGGCCCCTGGAGAAGGTCACAGCCCAGCTGAGAGCCCTTTGCTGCCTCTCCTTGGCAAGAGCCAACAGCCTTAGAGCAACCTCGTGTCAAGCTCGCAGCACCCAAACCTGTAAAACACCATCACCGGCAAACCCGGCTCATTTCCTACTGAATTTTCATGGAATTGGCAAAGACAGTATTTCCTTTCCTCGGGTAAGCCCTGTCTTTAGAAGACACCTGAGCTGAAGAAGCTCAGCCTTGCCCAGCACCATGCGACTCAGCTGCCCATTACCAGAGGTCCTGTCGTTTCTCACTTGAGTCATCTCCAGCCACCAGGACCAGCTGAATCATGCCTGACATCAAAGGCAATTCCCAGATCCGCTCTCCAGCCCCTCTGGATGAACCAGGTTTCACAGCACTGAGAAACCACCTGGCCCCAACCATTTGGAGCCCTTCAGAGCAGCCCTGTCCATCTCTCCCTGTCCCACCACATTGCCGTGACCTTTTGCTGTTTCAGGTCAACATTTTCCGCTCTGACTCACGAGGATTTTCCTGAGGGTTTCCTGGACAGTCCATCTGTGCAAAGAGGCAGAAAGTACCACCTCAGCTACTCCCAGTCTAAGATTTGGATGAAGAAGCTTATAGAGCTCACATGGAACCATCTCAGGGCTTCCTTTAAAATAAAGGATCATTCCATATTTGGTCCAAAGTAACCAAAATAAATTGGAATGCAGGAAAACCAAGCTCTTGTGATTCTGCCCTCAACCAGGTAGAGGACAAGTTTCTCTTGGTGCCCATGACTCACACCATGGGACGAGACCAGAGTCACAGCTGATATTCATGCCTGACTGGGACAACATTCAAGGCTCAGGGAAACAACATCATCCAGGAGGGCACAGGAATCAACTGATTGTGCAAGAAACAATCCCTCCCAGGAAAAAAACCTCCAGAAGAATGCCACGGGTACCTGTCATTGCCATGGAGCCATTTTCAATGTGCTTTTCTTATGTCCCTCCTTTTTTTTTCCTCTTTACGAGATGGGAAGGGATCCTCCTAGGATCTAGGTTTAGATGGGATATTGGGGAGAAGTTTTTTATTATGAGGGGATAAAACAGTGGCACAGGGTGCCCAGAGAAGCCATGGCTGCCCCTGGATCCCTGGAAGTGTCCAAGGACAGGTTGGACAATGCTTGGAGAAACCTGGGATAGTGGGAGGTGTCCCGAGATGGTTTTTAAGTCTTCTTCCAACCCAGGCTGTTCCATGATTCCATGATTACTTGGGCAGCAGCGGTGAACAGAAAGGTGCTCTCTGCCCTCCAGAGCAAGAAGGTTTCTGAGACACAACTTCACCCTGAACTCCTGACGCAATAGATTTCCATTTTTACAGATGGGGAAAGGGAGGAAATTTGGCCTGGGGTCAGCTGGGATAATGGAGGAGTTCTTGCCTGGCAGCACCTCATTCATCCCATTTCGTCAGGCACTTAATCATCATTTAATCCAAGGATCCTCATTCATCCCGGGTTCTCAGAGCCCTGCGGGGAGTCTTTCGGTGTCATCCGAGATATTTCAAGCTGGGGACCTGGCAAGGACAGCTCTGAGGATGGCACCAATTGTCTGCATCGAGTTCCTTGACCCTTTCCTTTGGAGAGCCCCCTTGCACCAGCAGAAAAAGAAGAAGGGGGTTAAATGGCCCTTATGAAGATGAAATCACCCAACAGCAGCACATCCATTTATTTAGATCATCAGGGCCACCTTGGTTGTGATCCTAAGCATGAGAGAGAGGAGTTAAACCTCTTTTGAAATCTTCTGTTAGAAGAACTAAGGCAGATTCGCAGCCTCCGGAGACTCGTGAGGAGACAGACACCCGAGACATTACATTTAAATTTTAAATAGCTCCGGTTGATTGGGTCAGGCCCTGTTTAATGACACAGACTGATGGTCCTTCGGGTTGGGGTGGATTTTTCTTGAGGATTCTGGCACCAAGTGGTCATTACGACATGAGGTAATTATGGAGCAGATTCATTAGCCCACAAACGGGTTCAGGTCGCTCCACATACCTTGTCCATCCCTCTGCGTCCTCAGATGCCCTGGATGGGATAGAAGGACCATATCTGCATGGCTTTCTGCTCGTGATCTTTCTGTATCAGATGATAAGAAGGTGTAAAAAGCCCCCTCACGGAGATCAGATTTGTACAGAATAGATTGAACAGCACTGTAAAAATTAACAGATTGAAAATCTAGTGGTGAAAACCATGAAAGGAGAAACAGGGGACGCTGATTGTTAGAGTGTAAGACAGAGTGAGCATCCTAAAAGCTAGGGAGATGTTCCTGTTGGTAAGGTTTCTTTCAGACACCAGAGTCAGTTCCTCATCTATAGCCAGGAGAGCAACTTTAGAATTCAGCGAGATCAAGCACAAAGCACTGGTGAAGTGGGAGAAAAGGCTTTCCTGGAAGTCAGACAACTGAAAATTCCAGGTGCTCGGTGCCACCAGTTGTTTCTCCCATGAAATAAGTGGGGTCAGATTTTCCATCCTTGTGCCCGGGGCACTGAGAAACAGAAGCAAACCTGGCACTCAGGAGGACAGGGGTTACACTAGCCCAGGGCTGGAGTTCTTCCTCTCCTTTCAGAAGCAAAATTCCTGTCCTGAGATGATCCTGGAGCACCTACTGACAGCCATAAGGACAGGGGAGAATATATTTGCAACCAAAAGATGACCACGACAATCTGGGTTTTTGCTCCAGGAGGGTCAAGAACAAGCTGATGTCACAAGTGCCAGGCTGGGCCTTAAAAAGCAACAGGGCTCTTGCAAATCACTCTGGTGTCCAGGACAAAGTCATCCAGAGATCTGCTCCAGCCACAATCCCAGCCTCCAACAGCTCCACAAAACCAATTAAAAACTTATCAGGACCCACAGTCCTTGTGTATTTTTGGTTCAGACCAGCTTGAAAGGGACAGTTTGAAGGACTTTGGGGTATGAGGGACTAGAAAGCCTCATCCAGAGGTACAAAGGGTTCGTTTATGGGACAGTAATTACTGGGCAGTAAAGGACATTAATTTGAAGTTAGTAGGGTTCAAGATATTCCATTATTCATCATGCACCCCATTTGCAATGAAATCATTTCAAAGTGATGAATTCAGATTTAGGCAAGTGGTGCTGGAATGGGACAGAGGATATACTTGCTGTGTTTTATGGGCATAAAGAGATCCATAAATTTTGAATGTTGAAAAGTCATCGCAAAGAGAGAAAATATTTTAGCTGTCAATCTGGCTCTCTTTATTGCTGAGGGAATAATTCCATGGGCTACAGGAGCTCTGAGCTGGGAAATCTGTCCTGCAACATGGCCAGAGGCTTTTGGGATCTGATCTGAAACCCACTGAAGTCAGCAATAAGAGGGTTAAGGATCTGCCAGCCACAGCTAAAATTTAAACCCTAAACCTCTGCCCTTCCCACTGGCAAAAGGAAAAGCTCTTTCCAAAGGTGGGTGAGCCCTGAAAAAGCAGCTGCTCAGCCAGGTTATCATCCCAGAGACTGCAAGATGGATGGATGTGTTGGAAAATTTCCTTTGCACACCAGAACTGGGGAAGAGGAGGAGCACGGGGAGCTCCCTCAACTTCCCATCGCACTCTCTGCGCAGAGTTTGGCACACCAAAACCCTTGGAGCTGTAGGGCCCGGTGACACACCCAGAGCCTACAGGAACAGCAGCATCACACGACTGCAGAGCCCAAACCATTACAGCACCTTTAGAAGGGGTGAATACAGAGAAGGAAGAAGAAAATCTTTGTGTGGATTTGCCCCAGGATTTAATTCCCCAGTCGGTCCCACAAGTCAGCCCAAATCAGGTGGGATTTGCATCTCCCCTTTGGAGCAAGAAGTGCCTAAATATTACCCCAAAACAGCAGCAGTTTGCAGGATCACATGGCTGAGAATGTGCTGCCTCTCCAAAAAAGAGTCTCAAAAATGGCATTAGACTTGCTATTAAACAATGTAGAGAACACGATCCTACCTCAGCAAGAATAGAAAAAGAGGAGCTATTTCCTCCTAATGATCTCGTTCCAAGAAAACTTGGAATATATGCTCAACGTTGCAGACAGCTTTTCCTATGCCTGCTAAGCACTTCTGCTTGAAACAAATATAAACCTAATTTCATTTTATATATACCAACAAAATGCAAATTACAAGAGCAAGAGTCTGGAGTCTTCATCCTGTAGCTCATCTGTATCCCAGGCTCCCCACTTGCAAACGATCAATGTCTGCTCATGGGTTTTCTATTTTTTTTCCGACCAAATAACTTCTGCCACATTGTGTTTCTCTCCTGCAATATAAATAATGTTCACTTAACAGTGAATGCATTAGAGAACCATGTTTCCATTGAGTTGCCATTTCCAGAAATATTCTTCTTTTGGGTAAAAATTTTCCATTCTCAGTCTCAGCTGAAGAACAGTTTTTCACCCCACTTATTTCTATTTTTTTCGGTATATCTTGCTCTTATTTTTAATTTTAAAGTAACATCAGTATCTCCCAGTGAGAAATGCACTGCAAACACAGACTTTTCCCCCACCTGTAACTAGAGATTAATTTGGGGGCTATTTATGACCCAGCTGAATTTCTGAGAGCAGGTCAGTAGTGTTAAGGTGAATTTTCACCAGAACCAGTGCAAAGCATCAGGAATGGCACAGGGAAAAGAAGGGAAAGACCAAGAGCCCTCCAAACTCCCAAGATTTCCATATTGTGGCAGCTGGGAAAAGCAAAACACTGGAATAGCTCCTGAGCAAGGTGTAAACCTGGCACTGAATGGGGGAAGAGATGGAGACAGGGAGAAAGTCTTCCCTTACTTTATTGACTTGCATCCTTTTTAAGCATTTGGACAATTCTCAGTTTGGACAACTGAAAGAAAACCAGAGAGGTTTTATTCAAAGTTCTCACACGATTTCTTTCTTCCTTTTTCCCTCCACAGCTCAAACAGCTCAACATGAAAACTAACTGGGTTTTGTCAGCTCAAATGAACCCAAGAAATCCTGCCCATCACACAGAGACTCGCTCAGTTCATGATTGTTTTCTGCCCTGCTGCTCCTGGAACGAGTACAGGATCTAGGCCAGCAGCTTCATCCCCTTCCCAGCCCTAAAAATAAACTGCATTTGTTCCTTGCCCCTTTTGCTTCACAAGATCTAAGATGTTAAATATTCAAAAAAGCCACATATAGAAACCTGATTCATCTCAATTATTCTTGGACATCTTCCTCCTGAAGCACAGCTATACCAGGGGAAGAAATAATGCCACCAAGTTTGCTCCTCCACAGCAACTTCAAAAACCACTTTTGACGAACAGATGGCAAAGAGGGCTCAGGGGTGGGATGGGTGCTGGAAGGTTCCAGATGAGCATTCAGTACAAGTTGCATGAACTTTAAGCTGAGATGTCCACTAGGACGTTCTTTGCCACCATCACCTACGGGGTTTTAATTTCCTGTGTGCATCATGAGACGAGAAGTATGTGAAGTTACCAACAGGCCCAAAGCCACACACTCGCACCTCTTCTTACTGTTTCTAGTTTCCTACTTTTAGGTGGAGTTTTCTAGATGGGGTCTGAGCCCTAAAACAAGGAAAACCATAAGAAAACTCTGGTGTAAGTTCATGAGAAGCCCTAGAAATCTTCCCGTTTGGATTGGTTCCCTAAAACTTGTCAGGGAATGAGCCCATTCAAGAAAAATGAGCATATTGCTGTTCCCAAAAACATGTTTTGAAGGTATTAAGTGAAAATTAATGGTTACTTTTGTCTTTGATATTCCTATACCTCCCTTTGCACCGTAAAATAGGAAACGTCCTATTTTAGAGAAATCTATCCTTTTGAGAAAAGTCTGTCTCACAGGGGTGTTGTGAAATTGAGTTAATGTTGGTGTGAGGCTCTCAGACTGCAGCAATGAGGTCCATAAAAAAGAGGCCTGGAGGGAAATGAAGATTCCCATGTTCAGCCCACGGTTTGAATAAGACTGTAAATAAGACTTAGGGCCGTGCACTGAACAATAAAGATGGAAAATGAGATTAGAACAATCCCTTCTGCCACCTAAAACAAAGCTGGAGCCCAGTGGAGGAGTGTGGGGGTGATCAAAGAGCAGCCAGGCAGGTTATTGCCAGCACTGCCCCACTGCCACCCAGCTGCTGAGCAGAAAATGGGTTTGGGGCACCGAGTCTGCTTTGCACCTGGACAAGTCACCCTGGGCATGGAGCAGGTGCCTGGTGGGATGTCTTTGCTCCAGGATTATCCCCACTGAGGGTGTCTGTGCTCCCAGGAAGGTCATCACCCCTTCAAGGTCAGGATGAGGCAGACCTGGAGCCTTGCCCCCTACGTGCTGTGCCCCGCAGGAGCTGAGCCCTGAGAGCAAACAGAGCTGGGGCAGGACCCAGCCGGTGTGTGCTGCATGCACAGGTGGGAAAGGCTCAGGGCCAGGTGTGTGTGGAGGGGCAGGGTAATGTTTGACAGCGTGAGGAGGCCACGTGCACCCCGGGAGCACAGGATGAACCGTGTCCACCCCACCGGGCGCCTGAGCTGACCTCACCTGCTCCGTGTGCTGTTACCAGCCTCTCACCCTCTCCATGGATGACAATGTCTGAGGGCTTTCCATCTGGGATGGGCAGGGCAGGCTGGCTCGGAGCAGCCCAGCTCCTCAGCAGGAAGAGATCCATAAAATTCTCCCTGGACTCGGCACTCGAGTGCTGTGTTCACTTCTGGGCCCCTCACAACAAGAAGGACCTTGAGGGGCTGGAGCGTGTCCAGGGCAGGGAACAGAGCTGGGAAGGGGCTGGAGCCCCAGGAGAGGCTGAGGGAGCTGGGAAAGGGGCTCAGCCTGGAGAAAAGGAGGCTCAGGGGGGACCTTGTGGCTCTGCACAACTCCCTGACAGGAGGGGGCAGCGGGGGGGGTCGGGCTCTGCTCCCAGGGAACAGGGACAGGAGGAGAGGGAACAGCCACAAGCTGCACAAAGGCAGTTTCAGCTTGGACATCAGGAAGAATTTCTTCCCAGAAAGGGTGATTAAACTTTGGATGGGGCTGTCCAGGGAGGTGGTGGGGTCCCCATCCCTGGAGCTGTTTAAGAAAAGACTGGACATGGCTCTCAGTGCTCTGGGCTGGGTTACAAGCAGGTGGAGGTCAGTCACAGGTTGGGTTCGATGATCTCAGAGGAGTTTTCCAACCTAAATGATTCCATGATGGATCAAAACAACTCCAGGGACCACAGCTTTCGGGTGCAACCCTAAAATTAACCTAAGTAAGCTCAAATTCAGCCTCTGCAGGCTGGGCCATCTCTCCACACGGGCAAGCACAGAGCAATCAGGAAGAGTTATTAACAGAGAAAACATTTCATCCAAAAAGTGCATTTTTAAGGATGCTCTGACTCTCAGCTGGCTCCATCTGCCCAGAAATTGAGTAGCACAGCTGCAGAAGAGAAACTTTTTGCTGGTTAGTTTTTATTGAATTCCCTCACACACAGTCCCCCTGGATTTAGGTCAACCACAACACTTCAGTAACTTAAGCCAAGTTTGCCAAAACCTTTCCCTGAAGAAAGGGAGCATGGAGAACATTTTGTGTGCCAACATTGTTAAGCTGAAACCTTTAGAGTCTGGTCTTGTCTGCTTGAAGGGATGTCACAGTTCAATTTCCCAAACCAAACAAGTTAAAAAATTTAAATTGAGAACCTTAAAAGCTCAAAATCATCATAATCCAGATTAGACAAAAACATTACTCTACATTTTCCCCACTTGTCTTGCCTTTTTAATCTGCTTTTCACATGAAACTCAGTTCTTTCAGCGCTTCTGCATGGCATGAAACAATTCCCTTGATTTTTCAAGGAAGCTGAAATCACGGTTATTTGCACAACCAAAGCGGTCGCACCATGTGCATTTCCATACCTCTCAGACAGCTAAATTTAACGAGTTAATTACGTGGGGAGGAGAGGGGAAGTGTAAGAAAGGCTGCACCTGGCAGCAGCCAACCATCTCTCCTTGCTCCAGGAGCAGCTCTGGAGCCCTTTCATGAAGGATCTCTTCATCCTCCCATTCACCTGCTCGCTGCTGGAACAGGCTCTCAGATCTCAGCCCGTACATTCTGTCCCCATCTTAAATCCACGTTTGAGAAACTACAATAAGTCAAAAAAAAAGGGGAAAAAAAAAAAAGGAGAAAGCTGAGAGGTTTAATTACTTTTATCCCTGTCTGAGAGGCGCTTTCAAGTGTAGCCAGGGTTCCTGGAACTGCAGTCCCAGTGCCAGGGAGAAAATGAACAGCAAGAGACAGGCTAAAAAAATCCCCGGCTCCCGGATATTTGCCTGAAACACAGCTCGCTTCCAAGAACGAGGCACGGCTAAGTCTGGCTGGGGCTGGTCTCCAGCAACGCCCTTCCCATCACCCTGCTCCAAGGTTACACCAAGCCTGAGCTCGGGGATTTACGGATCCTCCACACACCACAGCTCGGGCCGGATGAGGTGGGAAGTGGCAAGAGGTGGGTTTGGTTCTGCTGCATTTGATGAAGGCACGGCGGGGAGAGGCTCCGCATCCGGCGGCAGCTCCGCGCGGGAGCCGCTTCCCTAGCGGAGGAGCTCCGGGAAAGGCTCAGCTCTCCAGCCTCCAATTCCAGAAGCAAACCGAGCATCCCAAGAGCCGTTCCCATGGAGTCACCTCCGCGGGGTCCGCGGCACCCGGCGCGCGCCAGGCCCCGGGCGCTCCTCAGGTGGTGCCAGGGCAGGGCAGGCGGCCCCGCGAGCTCGGGTGCCAGCTGAGGCCCCAGCCCTGGGACACTCAGGGCGGTCAGACTCGAGCGGAGCCTTGCCCGGGCTGCAGCTCTGCTGAAGGGTACCAGCTCAGCAGTTTGGTACCTGTCGCTGCGTCAGTGCCTCGGCTCCGGCCGTGGGGGGTTCTCCTAAGCTGCGGCTTCCGAGTCCTTCAGTCAAGGCACGCAGAGAAACCAGGGGGATGCTCACCCCGCTTCCACTTTAAATCTTTTAAATATTTTGTTTTGGTTTTGCTCAAGGCCCTCGTTTGTAAAGAGGAAACCAGACCTAAGCGTGACCTCGTGAGTCTGGGGATGACGAGCTCTTGTGAGTCACAAATTTCTCCTGGACAAGAAGCAGCACCCAACACTTGTGGCTTTCCCTGCACCTCACAGACACCCATGCACTGCCTGGCACTTGGATGCAAACACCACGGGGCTCAGCCTCACGGCTCAGTCCCTCAGGCCACTCGCCTGCAGCTGAGCTGCCCACGCAGCCTTTGGAAACGCTGTCACGAGGCAGCTGGATCCCACAGATCCCTTTCTACAAACATTCCTGCGAAGAAAAAGGATCCAAGAGGCTCAAAGTACGATGGGAAGTGCACAACAGACACACACCAAGGCCTCGTCTCTGCCCCCTCTCTTGAGCTGTCTTCACCCCCACTCACTGTGGCCACTACAAGCTCCTTGCCAACCCCACCTCAGTCCCTCATCCCAACACCACAAGGATTCAGGTGGAGCTTTCCCCAGCATATTCACTGCAATCCCAGCTCCAGTCATGTTTCCTATACCAGCAGCAGGGCCAAAGTTGTGCCACCAGTGCCAAACAGGAGCTGTGTGAGGAGGCAGGGGGCTCTGCCCCTGCAGCACAGCCCTGAGCAGTGGGGCACCCATTAAATCCCACCCCATGGAAGGGGCAGTGACAGTGACCTCTCAGTGGACAGTGACCTCTCAGTGCCACCTTTATACAAGGTCCTGAGCAGCCTTACAACAGGACTCACCTTGCCATGCACCTCTCCTGCAAGGACATCCAGCCTCTCTCTGTCACCGCCCTCTTTCCGCGGATAAGGATCCTCTTTCACAACCCACCTTATAATCAGTTTAACAACCCAGCAGCCACGGACAGAAAGTTCTTGCTCTCGATCCTCTCATATCTCCAGGCCCTTTGTCACACGGTGAGCTCGTGGACACTCTGCAGTGTCAGCAGCAAGGAGCCCCAGACACCTCTACGGTGGCAGATCAGGCTGTGCAGAGCTGGATGAACAAGGCCTGGAGGATCTCCCGGAGCTGCCAGCGATGCTGAGGTGATTTTAACCGAATTAATTCAAATTAATCCAACACCATCTCTACCAGGACGAGGGAATCACTCCCTCCTAACCTCCCTGGCAGTGGTTTTACACCACAGTTCAGGACACTGACCCCTCGTCCCTGAACAAGCTCAGTTTCTGCAGAGCTGACGACATCCAAGAGCAGGTTTGATCCACACAGAAACCTGGGAAGATCAAGAGGAATAAATGGCTGCAGCACCAAGGACCCTGTTTTGCAAAGTCACTTTCCTTGATCCCATCCATATTTCAGCACAGCTCCAACTGAGCCCCATTAATGTAATTGATTCTTAATGGCATTCTCCAAGAAACCATGGGAAGATTTTAACAGGCTATTAGATGGAAATTAAGCCTCACCCAAACCTTCCTCCCGTGGAACAAAGGTTTCCAGAGATGCAGGGGGGCTATTCCATTCCTGCTAATGGACAAGAAGGTTGATTTGAGGAAAAGGGACACTAATTCTGCATTTTCCACCCCTCACAGAGGGACTCCAGAGGTTTGTAGTTACAAGGAAAGGGTTTCTCATCCTTCCCACACAAGCCAGATCAGAGGGCAGCCCTAGAGGGATCAGAAGCAGAAGTGCTGTTTGATGAGCTGGAGGGCTTCCAGGTTTCAAAAAGGAAAAATAAATACAAATTTTGTTCGCTTTTGTCCCCTGGGCACCTTCATGCCAAGCAGGCCTTGGCTGTTTGCTCAGATGTGGCCTTTGAAACCCAAGGAGCTGAACCCGAGGTCACGGCTGTGGCTTCGGCACTGCTGGAACCCTGGGGAGGCTTCTGCTGCAGGAAACCCTTACAGCCCCATCCCTCTCCTGTGGAAGGAGGCACCAGGAAAACACTCCCAGCTTCTCCCTTCCGTTCATGAGCCACGACTTCTGAAAAACCTAGCCGTGATTCCAGCATTTCAAAGCCAGGACAGGATCCTGAGCACGGCCTGTGCCATGCAGGACGTTCCCCTCTCTCCCTCCATCCCCGGCGGAGCCCCTCACCGTCACACCTCAACTCAGTGACACCACTCGCGGACATTTTGACCCAGAGCATGTCACCTCCCCCAAAGGTCCAATCCTGCCTCGGGTTCAGCTCTGACAGACACCCACGGCCGCGGTTCTGCGTGTGCCACGCCATGGATTTAACACATTCCCCGTGGAACACGAACGCCGAGCTCCGTGCAAGAGTCTCCCACTCACTGTGAGTGAGCAGCTGCATTTCTAGAAGATGATGCTGTTACCATCTCTTTTACTTCTGATTCAAATTCTCCACACTTTAACATTTTTAAAGACTTATTTTTACTTCTTTTGAGACGTTTTCAACTCACTACTTTTCAGTGCTGACAGCCAGCCTCCTTCACGAGTACGTTACAAAGCCAGGTACCAGCACTGCCTGCATTTCTAAAGAGGTGGAAATGTGGAAACAAAGGGAAAAGCAACAGCCTAAAATCCTTGATTAGCCAAAGACATGAGCAGAAGAGAAAAACAGGACACCCCAAATCCCATCCGATGCCCAACATGCTCCAGAAGAGAACCAGAGCTGCATTATCCTGGATCTGCCTCAGCACAAACTGCTCCCATAGTCTCATATATCCTTTCATGCTTCACATTAAAACACAAAATTGGATCAGGCCGAGCTTCCTTTGTTCCTTTTCACCCCTTGTGAAAGGCAGGGGTTGCCATCATTTTGTGCCTCTCGTAATTGGCTTTGAAGTTGTAACCTGGGAGTGAAAAAAATTAAATGCTTTTTAAAAATAGGCAGGGGTGGTCCTGTCTGTACAAGTGGTAACCAAGCTGAGCATTTCCAAGTCCTCTTTTATTGCACCTATCCAATTTTAGTGTTTTATTGATTATTACAGAAAAAGAAATTTAAAGAAGCTTGGGATTCCTCCAGCCAGTCCTGGAGGTAAGTTTGGCCCCAGAACTTCAGGAATTTGGAATGCTTCTGCCTAGGAAGTGGGTAAATAAGGCTGAGATTTGGCATCAGAAGACAAGAAAGGTAAAATGTTTCATTTCAGCACATTTCTCTGGGCAGAGATAAGCTGCAGAGATCTGTGATGGGGTTTTTTATGTTATCAGCTAAATGGTTTAGATACAGCATCACTTACTGGGAGCACATGGATATGAACTTCTGAAAATAATGGGATTAAAAAGAAAGTCAAGGAGTTTTGTGGACTTCAGTCTTCATCCTGCAGCCAGAGCAGCCAGGATTCAGAGGTCCATGCCTTTACCAAGCTGAAACTTCACCTCATCTTTTCTCCAGACCTATGGCCCTCAGGAAAGGTGTTACCCACCCACCAGCAGCCAACCCTGCAGATCCCTTCCCAGTGCAGAAATAACTCCCTGCAACCCCACAGAGCCTTTGGCTGCCGCCCTTCTCCCAGCACTGGAGGCCAGAAACGCAGCAGAGATTTGTCTTTGGCACTGGGAGGGAGGTTTGTTAATGCTCCTCCCCAGCAGGAGAGCTTTCATGCCTGACTTGTGGCAGCTGGACGAGCTCTCAGGTCTGACTGAAGCCTCATTGAGGACAGGGCCACCCTCTGATTAGATAATTTCACCTGCCAGAATCTTCTCCTGTGTTCCAAATCCTGCAAAGCCGGGAGGCTACGGCTGAGATCCTCCCAAAGCAAGGTCAGGAGGACGTTCCACCAGGGAAAGGGAGCAGTGACACCCCTGCAGCACCTGGTCTGAGGGTGCCAGACCTCCCTCCTCCACAAAACCAGGCCTCCTTTATCAAAGTGGCATCCCCGTTACCAGAAACCACCTGGGGTTCATTTGAAACGAGTGACAATTTTCCACCCCAGCTCTTTTCCCGAAGCTGAGGCTGGCGGGGTTGGAGGGCACGCTCAGCACTGGAGCGCTGAAGTTTCTCTCTGAGCTGTGGCAGAGCTTGCAGGGAGATGTTTGATCTTTAAATCAGACATTAAGTGATGAAATAGCAGCACTCCTATTGATACAGTTCCGTGTCTAGACTGACGAAGCCGTATTCCCGGGTCAGGCTGGAACAGGCTGGATCCTGCTCCCGAGCCCTGGCTCCCGCAGGATTCACAAGAAATTACAAGATAAAGAAAAGGACAATTATGAAACAGCCTGTTCACATTTCCACCTAAGTTATTGTGGGGAGCACCATGGAAAGGCCTAATAATCCCCCTTCAAAAGAACCCATTTCTCCTCCGGTGGATCTGAAGATGATCTCAAGGCTACTTTGGTCTCAAGACCCAAACCAGCCCATTTCAGCTGGAGCAAATGCTTGTGATGATTTCCATGAGTTAATTACATTTCCATTAGTGAAGAAGTTCTAAAACTTCATTCTTGTCACTGGTGCTTTTTGAATCCTACCAAAATAGACAGGGAAACATGATTTCCTCTCTGCTTTTCTTTATCTATCTCACCCTTGTGAGACTTTGCTCTTAATTTTAACTCTCTCAGCCTTTTCATTTCTCCTTAAATGGACATTTCTTCAACCCTTTAATCATTCTCGCAGCCTTCATCCTAAGCTCCCATGCCCAAACTTTATTTCAGGATGCTGGTTCAGGGTGTTTAAGAGGGGGAAACTAAGCCAAAAGACTGAAAGATTGAACTGCCTTCCTTTTTTTTCTTCTTTTTAATTGGAAAATAAGCTGAGAGCCCCAATTTAAGTTCTTTTAAGTCCTTTTTGAACCCAAAGCAAGCTACATCCAACCAAGTACTTGTGATTATCAGAGTTCTTCAGCACAGGAACATTTTGTAGCTGAAAAAGTCTCAGTCTCCTCCAAGCAGCTCATTTCTGTCCTTCACTTCTGCACTTCTACATCGTCCCATGGACTGTCAGCGTGCTCCTAAAGCCTCAGCCTGACTCTGGGAGCTTCCAGTTGTGCAGAGCCCTACAGGGAACTTGTGTAACGAGGCAAAGGAGGGGAGTGTGAGAGACTGAAATATTTAGGTTTATGACTTGAACTTTTTCATGAAGGACTTTTGAAACTGCATTGCAGAAGTTGCTGAGAAGACCACCACACCCTGAAGAGAACCCTGACTGAGGCCTTACACTGCTCGCTGATGAAGATAAGATAAAGTAACAGCTCAGGGCTGGGGACATGCACAAAGCCTGAGCTTAGCACCTGCAGGGTGGAGACCACAGCCCCAGGGCTGTCAGCTGCCAGGCTGGCACAGACCCTGGCACCAAAGGGTGGGGGGAAAGAGGTTTTGGGTGTAAAGCCTGTGGTCAGAGGCACGGTGACCGCCCCTCCTCCACTGTGCAGAGCCCAGCTGAGGGGCCCTTCACCCGCGGAACAGCTTATCCGCAGCAGAGGGGGTGACACGGCCCAGCAAAGGCCCCCCCCCAAGGGGTCCCCAGACCCTGCACCAGAGCACCAGAGATAATGCAAGGGACAGTGTGTCAAGCCAGCCCCTGCAAGGGAGACACGTGGGCGTTCCCACCTGGCCCTAAGTGTGTATTAATCCACGGGATTCTTCACTCCTCGGCGTGTGGCCGCGTGTGGCCGCGTGGCCATGGCGGTGACAGGGGACCCTCACCACCAAGAAGAGCAGATGGAGGGGAGCAACAAGACGTTGCTGGGCCCCCTGGATGGGTGACATGCTCCCACCTAACCCCTGTCACCTCTCCCTCTCCCCCCACACACACTTCTTTCTTTGTGTCTTTCTTTCTTTCTTTTCTCTTTCCTTCTCTTTGCCTCTTTTACTACTAAATAAAATACATCAATTTTTTGGCACCAACATCTAACCTCGTTTGGTTTTAATCTCGTTTTTGGGAATATTTTGAACCTTCTCTAAGTTCTTTCCAGTTTATGCACAGACTTAGTTTTCTTTGCTCTTCTGGGTTTAAACCGGATCGTAACAGGGAGTCAACTTCAGCCCCTCTTCAGAAACTTCCCCAAGGAATGACCTTCTGCCCACGGATTCCTGGTTTAGAGCAGCCCTGCCCTCTTTGGAGAGCCCCAGGATCAATTTCTATTCCCAGGGAAGCCCAGCACTGCTCCAATCTCTACTCCTGATCCTTTCCTTGCTTAAATCTCACCCAGCCCAACCTGAACTGACTTGAGCTGAGCCAACAGCTAAACCCATTATTGTCTAAAATTGGCTTTAACTCAGGAGTGACCTGAACTTCTTGCTCCAGAGGGAGGCTTTTAAAATTCTGCAGCTGATCACGAGAACCACCTACACAAACACACCCAGCCCTGCAGCCAGCTCGGGAACCAAGACAACTCCAGCACTTACAGAATAAGAATATCCACCAGAAAAGCCTGGCCTGTTTCCTGAACGCTCCACCCCGAGATCACCCAGCAAATGGGTTTGCTTCATTTACTAACCCAAAACCCACAGCAGGTGACTTTTCTGGCCACCAAAACATGGGAAAATGGAGGAGGGAGGAGACACAGTGGTGTCAGGCATCTATGTAGCTGATGCTGGCCATGCCAGCAGGGAAAGGTTTCTCCTGTGTATGGTTTAGGTGGCCGTGCTCCTCTGTGAGGATCAGGGCATTTCCCAAGGCCTCTAAGCTCACTCAACAGGTTTGATGTGTGCCACAGGAAGCAGGATCTTCTCAGCCTGAGCTGCTGGGCTTCCCCAGGGCAGAAGAGTGGCCTTCCCATAGTCAGGAGCTCATCCAGTGGAGTCATCCTGAAGCCTGACCTCATTCATGTGGGATCCCTTCCCTCCATCCCAACCTGGTCAGACCCTTCAGCACAGAGAAGATGCAAGAGAGCTGAAGTTAAGCAAAACATCTTGTGGAATCATGTGGAAAAGCATCTCCAGGCACCCACAAATGGCAGCCTGGACTTGGCTTGACCTGGAATTCACAGATCCTCTGGTTCCAGCTTCCAGCACAGAAGCCTGGCCCTGGCCAGAACATCCTGCACACCTCGTTAGCAGTTCAGCAAGAACAGAATGGAAGATCAGTTTTCCAAATCCAAGTTTTCCAAATCCAAGTTTTCTTGATGCTTTCAGAGAGCCCTGAGGAGGGGAATGGTCTGAGAGCACCCAAAGCCTTTGGGGTGAGATGTGAATCCAAGGACTTGTGTGCAGATGTGACAATGTTGGCACTCAGGCTTAGATTACAATCAAAACCAGGCTGATCTTCCAAATCCTCACCCTTTTCTGCAATCACAGGCAGGTTCTTCTCCTCTCAGATGAGCATTTTGCCATCCAAAGCTGGTCTCTTGGGAACTGGGACACAGCAGCAGAAGCAGCATTTGAGAAACAGGAGTCTGAGGTAACCTGCACCCTCCTCCTCATCTAATTATGGGACAGCACTCAACACCACACACAGGACTTGGGTATTTTGGGCTTGGCAGTTTGTTTGTTTGTTTGTTTGTTTTTAAACTAGGAAGCATTAAAAATAAAAAAATCAGAGCACCTCAGAGCTGCAGTTCGATTTGCTGGTTTGGGGTTGAACTCCCAGTGTCCACGCCCAGCTCCAAGAGCAGCTACCAATGTTTTCCACCCCTAGGTGCCCACAGGGCACGGTTGCCAGGGCAGGATCACACATTAGGAGCAGATCCCAAGGTCCAGAGTCCTCTTCCCACCTGCAGGCTCCACAATTGCCTGTGCAGCTGCTTCCCTCACAAGAGACAACATTTCCCTGCCACCCACCTGCCTTCAAGAGCCATAAAAAGCTAAAAATACTGTCTGGACTCTGGACTAATGATCCTGCCTGCCTTTGATAAAGCCCTGGCTGCCATGAGAAGCACACCTCGCTTTCACTTGGGATGGTCACTTCTACCTGACAGCTGCCCAGCTTCAGGGAGAGGTGAACACCCCCAGGTATCGTCTGGCAGCCCCCTGTTTGTGAGCACAAAGCTTCCAGGAAGCACTAACAGGCACAAAACAAAGATGGAAACCTGGATATTTTTGTTTCCTCTCTCTTTAATAAGAAGGGGTTTGTTCATGCCTCAACTTCCAGGCTTCTCGTGCTGTTCCATCATTATCACTTCCCATCCCAGGTATTCGATACCTCGCAGTCCCTTTTAATAAAGTAAGAGAGCAGCACATCAATCTCATTATCTGCTTGCCCTTGAGAAGTTCCCTGACCTGAAACGTTTGGTTTGCCACCACCAGAGCAGAGCCAGAGAAGGATAATTTCTGCCAGGCAAGGGCTGTCCCCACCTGCAGCTCCTCTGAGAGGCTGGGACCATCTGCAGCCTTCCTCTAAGCACAGCCCAGAGTCCTCCTCTGCCCAGGAAAGTCTCCTGATTTAGCAGCCAGCCACACAATTACTCACCCACCCGCTTCTCTCAGCCTGCCTCCAGCCACCCCCACCAAAATCGATGCAGAAAAGCCACTACGAGCAACAAAAAAAGACACCAGCCCTAATTAACACTCCCAGAGGCTCAGCACGGCCTGGGTCCCCCTTTGCCAGGAGAAACAAGCCCAGAGGGAAAACAAGTTCCAGTCCCAAGGAAGCTGCTGCCCCACTGGGCAAAAACATTTGCCAGATGGGTTTAGAGCCCTCAAACCCTTCCTCCCTGTCCAGAGTCTTCTCTGAAGAAGACGGCTTCTGCAGCTTCCAAGAGCCCAGGCAGACAAGGGACAGAGGACAGAACAACTTTCTGTTCAACCTGAGGCCTCACACACCCTCCTCCCTCCCAGTTCTAAACTCTCTCTGCTTCAAATAAGAAAACTTGGTTGCTTGCCTTCCTCCCTTGCTGCCCTCACCCCCCAGCCAGAACACGGGTAACGCCTTACAGGTGAATTCCCTGTGCCTTGTCCACCTTTATCTGATTTAATTTCAGCAGGGACCCTTGGCTCTTCCGAGCCAGCAAGTGCCCATCCATCACCAGAGCATAAAAGGAATTGAAAACAAGGATCAGCTGCATTAAAATCCATAAAGGCTTTGCTCTTGGCATGACTCATGCACGGTGCTGACAGCCCCGCGTCCGTCATCATCCCGACCAACAGCTCCTTTTCCTTGCAACAGCCAACCAGGACAGAGCTTGTTCCTTCTCAAAGTATCCCTTTTCCCAGCTCCTGTTGCTGCTCTGCTTTGCTTTCTAGCACACAAAATTTCCACATCGGGAAAGCAGAGGGAAATCTGCTCCAACCCCTTCATTCCCTACCTCTCCAGATCCAGAGCTGACAAACAAAGCACTGAGCAACCACCTAAAGGGATGCTGCAGGGCATCCAAGGGGGTTGATTTCATTTGAATTTCATTTTTCTAATTAGTTCTGGGGTTATTTGCAGGTGAAATATGGAATCAAAGGATCCCAGAATGGTTTGGGTTGGAAGGAACCTTAAAACTCATCTCATCCCACCCCTGCCAGGGGCAGGGACACCTCCCACTATCCCAGGGTGCTCCAAGCCCCGTCCAGCCTGGTCTTGGGCACTGCCAGGGATCCAGGGGCAGCCACAGCTGCTCTGGGCACCCTGTGCCAGGGCCTCCCCACCCTCCCAGGGAAGGATTTTTTTCCTGATGTCCCATCTAAATCTATTCTCTGTCAGTGTGAGGCCATTCCCCTTGTCCTGTCACCCTTGTAAACCAAGTCCACCAGAGCCAGTCCCACAGGACCCCATAGCTCAGATATCCTCAATTAAGGGCTTCTGGAGGCTCAGGAACATGCACATGGGAAAAAAAAGAAAAGCTGGAGCCAAAGCATCCATGAATATTCGACAGCTTTAAGAATCCCAGCCCTCAACCAGGCATTTCCTTCTCCAATACTTTTCCCTGGTCACATCTCCCCCCACACCCTGTCTGGGAGGTGCATCCACCTCAGAGGGGAAGATCCGAGGTCCAAACCCGCTGCAAGGCCCAGGCTGGGTGGTTCCTGTGCCTCCCACTCTGTCAGTCATCGCTGCATCCAAGGCTGCTGCTCCTCAAACACGGCACCAGGAATAGCAGCTCCCACTGCCCACATAGCAGGATGATCCTGGTAACCAGCAACGCTCCCATCGAGGATGAACAGGGCTTTGTGCTGTCACTAAATGAGCTGCCTTCCAAATTATTAGCAGCACCAGGAGCTGGGAGCACATTTCTCAGACAATCAAGATAATTCTGGCTTTTGTAATTTGTTCCAGACAGCCTGAGACATCCGTACCCGCACCGAGACTTTGTGCACATCATTTGGCAGCTCCGGGCCTGGCACACGCTGTCTCTGCCAGTCCCACCCAGAGATCCAGGCAGCTGATCCAACTGGCTCAAGAAGCCACCAGGACTCTTCGAGAGTGTTTAATCCAGGCTGGTTGGAAGCCAAAAGGAATTAATTCTGCTCATAAAGGGCAGAGCATGATCCTATCAGGCGCTCTGTTGTTTCACAGCAGCCTTTAGCCACTCTTGGTGCTGGACAAACACCACACGGCTGTGGGCACTCCATGAGGACATGGAAGAACTGGGAAAGGAGCAGAGCAGCAGCAAAGGCCTGTGGTGCATGGAAAAGCCCTCAGGTCAAGGGAGGTTGGGCAGCATAAATCTCTGGCCGGGGAAATGCTGGCGTTTCGTAAAACCATAGGCATGCAGAGGAAGGAATTCTTCCTCAAACCTTACTAGAAGGCGCCAAGGGGGATCTCAGGCAGCTGGTGATGAAAAAGGAACGAGCAGCTCCTTTCTCGGGGTATGGAATTAAACCCTTAGGCCCATTATCCGTGTGTGCTGAAACTAAAAGGATAAACAAGCTCCAAAACACAACTGAGGATGACCCCTTGGACATCACAGTTTAAAAGCCTTTTTTTCCCCCCCTCAAAAATCCCTAGACATCTGAATTTTGGGAATCAGAAAGATCAGTGGCATTTTACCCATGCCTTGTTCTCCATTCTTCCCCTCAGCAGGCAGCACATGACACCAGCTCCACATAAACCCAGATGTTCCTCAGACTTTGCATCCAAGGCCCAGGAGAAAACCTCCCAGGAACTCCAAGAGGAGCAGGTCTGAACCCTCTAGGCCCTGGATGAGAGCTCATGGCTCCAGCTGAGGGGTCTGGGGACAGGACAAATTTGTTCCCAAGACAACTGTGGATTTCTGAGATTTTCAACCCAAAACACGTTGCAGCAGCAGAGTTTTAAATGTCCCTTTTTAAACTTTTTAATTTAGTTTTTTAGGTGCCTCCACCTTGGAAAAAGTGCATTAAGATCATCCAGTCCCAGGCCAATTGAGAAGCTGCAATTTTGTGTGATTTAGAGCTGCTAATGGGTGATGTCATCACTGGAGCCAATGCAATCCCACAGAAACCCGGAAATAAAATGAGCAGGAGCTATGAAATATGTGTTTTTCTCCCCAGCAGCAACAGGCCCATCCCGGCAGGGCAGCTTTCATTGAGACTCATCTACAACTGATGGAGATCACAAGAAATCACTAAAAAAATTACAGAGGAAACCAAATCTTCCAAGAAGAGCAACCTATTCTTTTCCCAGGCCTTTATTAAGAGCGGATCCACAGGTTTCCTTGGAAGCAAATGAGAAATAGACCCCAGAGCATTGCTGGGGAAAGAAACCGAGGGAGTGTTTTCTGGAACAAAAAACCAAAGCCATTTTGGGCCACTATCTGTTAGACTCGAGTTTAGCTCGATAGGATATTGATCCTGGCTGCATGGAACACAGCCCTGATGTATTTCCTGATTAACAAGTTCTGCCGTCTGCTTGTGACAAACAAAATCTCCCTCGCTGCAGGTAGGTAAAAAACATATTTATCAATAATTCCAGGGTGCAGGCATCGAGTAGCAATCAAAAAAAGGAAAAAAAAAAAAAAAAGGGTTGGAAAAAGCAGGTGGGAAGGATTGCTGCGTGATCACTGGGATATTTACATAAGGCTAAGTTCAGTCGGTGCAGAGCCTTCCCCCACAGCCTCCTCCAAAACACACCCAGACTCTGGCTGGCCTTTTTCCTATGGAAACAGAGAACGAGAGCAGAGCTGCTCTTTGCTTTTCTGGGGCTTAGCTAAAAGCTGAAAATGAGATCAGATTTTCTGACATTCACCGTTTACCTTAATAAAAACGGGCACTCGGCCGGATTAGCAGGTACACAGCTCTGTGTGGGGCACCAGGGAACATTTCCATGATCTTTCATGCTTACACAGAAATAAATAAAAGGAGAGGAATCAAAATCCCTCTTTAATATTGAAGATCAATGTAAGAGTGAGCTTGGGAACTGAGCACTGCCTGGGAAACACGAAGTAACATTTTCAAGTCGAAATCTTGCACATATGGCAAAGGAAAGCTTTTGATGGAGCAGCAAAATGATATTTCAAAAGCTGATGTCCTACCTATCTATATTTACAAGGACACATTAAGTACCAGCTTGGCACTGTCCTTTTTTATTATTCCCCAATAAATTACAGCTTGATCATTTTTTGAGACGCACAGACCCGAGACTGCCTTCCACAGAAATGAAAATGAAGGTCCCACTCGTGTCACCACCTCACAGCCCTCCCTGGAGGGTTTGCCAGCAGTAAATTTCTTGCTCAACAAACTGACTTTAAAGTCTTGATGCAGAAATGAAGAGGATTTTCTCTCAAATAAACAGCCCTGACCGGGTTTCCCCTCTAACATGAGCTCAGCCAGGCAGCGGGCACATGAAAAGGTTTCTGGCCACTGAAGAAAACCCAAGGAAGAGGAACTCCATGTTTCCAGCACAGCCCCATGGCAACACAGGAGTGAGCTAAGAACTTAATAATGATCTGGGAAATGCAGAGCAAAACACACCGGGCTGCAGAGAAAACACTAATTCAGCCCCCTGTGGGAAGCTGCAGAGCTTTCAGTGCTCCCTCCACCGGGGCTAGAAATATTCAGGAAAGCACCAAACCAAGCGTGAGTAACTCCGTTATTTTCGGAACCTTCCCCCTAACACCAAAAACCGGGCACGAGCTCAAGCTCCTTGTTAAATTACAAGGATTAGAGGTCTGGATTTCCTCGGTGGAGACGACTCTTGGACCTGACACCAATGAGTTCAGCCTTGCCACCCCTGCGCTGCTGCCTGGTGGGAAGCCCTTGTACAAGACAGTTTGAGCAGGGCCCAGTTGGTGTCACCATTGGAAACAGCAGCGGTGACGTTAACAGGATGGCACTTCAAAGGCACCCGCGGGCTCGCAGATGGCACCGGGGGTCCTTGTTCCAGCTGCCTCATCAAGCTGATACTCGGCAATTATGCTCGAGGATCAAGCGGTGCTGCGAACAGCTCCCAGCAGCAACCCAGCGCCGGGGAGGTGCCGGGGGCACCGGGGGCACCGCGCGTTCCGGGGGCACCGTGCGTTCCGGGGGCACCGCACGTTCCAGGGGCACCGCGCGTTCCGGGGGCACCGTGCGTTCCAGGGGCACCGGGGGCACCGCACGTTCTGGGGGCACCGGGGGCACTGTGCGTTCCGGGGGCACCGGGGGCACCGTGCGTTCCGGGGGCACCGCACGTTCCAGGGGCACCGCGCGTTCCGGGGGCACCCGCGGCCCTTTCAGCCGCTGCCGCTGCGGAACTCGCAGTGTCTCGGTTGTAAAACGAAACCAACAATGCCCGGAGCCTTGCGCTGATGAAGAAAGGAATTAAAAGGAATACAAACCATGCCCAAACAATATGGCTGGGGTTCAGAAAAGCTTTTCTGTCGAGCCTGAACTTTAAGCAGAGAACCACTGGAGTCAGCGGAATTCCAGCATATACTGGAATGCTTTGCTGTAGGATAAATTCAACCAGCGCCAAAGTCCTTTCCAGAATCAGGGCCTTGATTTGATTTTTTTTTTTTAACACAAACAAGGGTGTGGAGCTAACTAGGAATCAGAACAGAGCGTCAGAGAGAATAATTGTAGCATCTGTGCTAATTCTCTTCTCATCCTGGTACCCCCTGTGCTTCTAAGTATGGAAATCTGGTTCTCCTTGTGCCTCCACTGAAGCTTCTATTGATTAAATACCCAGCCCCAGCAGCAGGAGAATCAAGCCCTGCATATTTATTCTCTTCCTCTTAATACATCAAGAATTCCCTTTGGCCTCTCAAGTGCTGTATCACAGGGTGCCCTGAATGCAAATGGAATTACAGTGATCATGTAGCTAATGAATACATTTGTATATGTATGCCAGCATTTCCCTGCTCCACACCACTGCCAGGAGCAGGGAATATCCACGTTCACCACACACACAGGCACAGAAGGTGTGTGGAAGGATGGATTTGGGAAGCATATCAATACCAGGAGCCAGGCTGCAGTTTCTGGGGAAAAATGAACTGAAATCCTTCCAGGATGAAGGCTGCAAGCTCAGGACTTCATGCAGACCTTTGGATCGTTTCCTCTGAAGCTTTAAAGGCCAATTTGTAGACTAGAAGTGTTCATGTTTGTGTTTTCATTATCCACCAGCATCACCCTCTATTTATATAAACAGACAGAAACTGCTGCAATGCATAATGTAAAATATTGTCAGCGTTTTCAAGAGCGAGATCAGTGATATCATCTCAACCCAGTGTACAAAATGCACACGCAACCTTTTCACCTCCATCCTTAATAAGACATTTTGAATTCTTTTCAAACACCTTCGAAATCTTTTGAGAAAAGTTATTTTATAGGGGAGTAAATTCATTCCTGCAGAAACTTGGCCGATTTCAGAGTTGTAGCTGCTTAAAAACGGGATGCATTTAATTTGGTAGCGCACTCCATGTTGACTTTTAAAGTCATCCTGTAACGTCAGAAAATAAATTGATTTAAATCAGGTTCAAGTGCCAGTGGCAATTAGAACCTGGGAAGTCACGGAAATGTCAGGAAGTGTCTGGATCAGATACGCACTGGAATATCTACAAAGAAATATCCTCAAAACCACTTTCGAGTCGGTCCGAGCGCTTGGCAAGTGACTCACTCAGCACAAGAGCCCCTCTTTAGCTTTGCTCCAGCCAGAAATGCAGGTTTTTAGCACTATTTCACCGCAGTCAATCCCAGCCCAACCCAGGGCAAACAAACAGCACAAAGCAGAGCGAGACCCCCCGCGAGGCTCGGGGTGAGGGGAGGGAGGCCGCTTACCCTGTGAGGACCACGACAAAATCCATCACGTTCCAGCCATTCCGCAGGTAAGAGCCTTTGTGAAAAACAAAGCCCAGAGCGATGATTTTGATACCAGCTTCAAAACAAAATATTCCAATAAAGTACGGCTCCGTGTCATCCTGGAAAAGAAGGAAAATTGAAGGAGTCAAGGAGATATCCGTGTTCCTGCTCTGATAACCAGCCCTCTAAACAGCTACAAGCACCAGCTTCACACCTTTGAATGGAGCTGAAATCAAAAGGTTTAAGTTTACTGGAACTAAGCTCGGAGAGGAATTTCATTATTATTTCTGTGAAATTAATTTTCTTTTCGAATTGGCAGTTCCATTGGCCTTCGTCCTAATGGTTTCACGCCACACTTTCCACCTTTACGGAAGGTTCTGGAGGGAATTTTGATGCTGAAATTTTGCTCCAAGGGTATATTTAAATTAGAGATCACAGATTTCTGAGTTATTGGCATGGAAGATGCTCCACAATTCATCCAGGAACCTGAAACAAGAGGGTGTCCTGGGGAACAACAGCCAGCACAGCACAGCACAGCAAGCCTGACAGCACAGACAGGAAATTATTTATTTATCATTTATTCCATCAGTTCTTTCTTCGCTCTTTCTCCTCCATTTTATCAATTTTCACAGCTGCAGCCTCATTTGCTTTCCTTTCACTGGGGACCTGGTTCAGGGAGAAACCCCCAGTCCCTCCCATGAACAGCAGGAGCAGCAAGGTTTGTGTCTCAGGTCCGTGGTGCAGACTAACACATCCCGTGGGATGGCAGATTCGTGTCCTTGCTCACTACAGAGAAAATCAAGCTCAGTCTCCACAGTTTTCCTAAACCCTTTATTCCATCTCTGCACCAGATCTCTCGGGATTAGACTCTACTGACAGGAGTTTCACCACAAATCCAGCGCCAGATGGAAACATGCACATTTGGAAGGAAGGTTTGGGCAAGAAACAGGAACAAAGCAAGAGATAAAAGCATGGGCATCAATTTCAAGAATGTGTTTGTCAGCTTTGGCACCAGTAACCAATTCCAAATGTGCCTCAAATCCTGGTTTTCAGCTGAATTCAAGGGAAGTAAAGCAGCTGTACCCAAAAAGAAGCAAATTCCACATTGAGAGATTTGAAATCTTTTTTCCCAACAGCCAGCAATCTCTGGCCACCAGAACCCAAGAGCTGAGCTGCTGTTTGAGGCACAGCTGTTTATATTTTGCAGTTCTCCCAACGACAAAAGGGGATTGTTTGTTCTCTGATGGAAAAAGAGCAGGAATGTCGAGGCCCGTGGCCCCAGAACCAAGGAAGAAGCAGGTTTGACACAAGCACGGCAACTCCTGCTCAGCTCTGGCACAGACCCACACTTCAGGACAGCACTTGCTCCAGAAATTAAGGTCTTCACCCCTAAAAGTTGGCCTTGTTCAGCCTTTAGAGGAGACACCTGAGAAGGGCCCTCAGCCCTGCGTGTCCCTGTCTGCAGGGAGGGGACTGAGCATGGATCAGGCTCTGCTCCAGGGCCCAGCAGTGGCACCAGAGGAACAAGCAGGGACTGATCCCAGGAATTCCCCCAGGCAGGAGGCACAACTCCTGCCCTGGGCAGTGCCTGAGCTGGAACAGGGACCAGGGAGGCTGTGGGTTGTCCTTCACTGGGGATATTCCAGAACCATCAGGACACAATCCCGTGCCCTGTGCCCTGGGATGGCCCTGCTGGAGCAGGGCACCAGACGAGCACCTGTGGTCCCTTCCTGCCTGACCCACCCCAGGATTTGTAACATGACAGCACAGCCCTCCGGGGGGGTTTGGCTGGTTAAACCCAGCTCAGCAAGGCCACCAGAGAGCTCCAATCACTGAGGGCACCTCCAAGCTGCTGGAAAATGCAGCCTCTGGAGCAGCTCTCCCATCAGGGGCTGAATTCAAGTTTTGTTCCCTGTATCCCCCCACACCTCAGTGGGACGTTCCACACATTTCAGCTTTCACCTCGCGTTACCTCTGTTCCCTTCCACCTTTCCAACCTCACAGCCCCAGCAGCTCCACGTCCCGTGCCCCACGGTGAGGTGACAGTCTCCTGCAGAGACACTCACACTGGCTGGCCAGAGAGCAGCACAGAGCAGGGCCCTGTTGAGCTCCCGCTGAGCCTCGGGCTGAAATGGAGCGGAGAAAATGAAAAGCCACACCCAGAACTGGCTTCCCCTCCAGCCAAGGAGCGGTTTCCACAAGCAGCAGCACCTCCAAGCCCTCTGTCGCTCACTGAGGCTGCTCAGAGGACAGGAGCCAGCACTGCCAGACCTCCAGCTGCCCGTCTCAGAGCTGTTTGCCCACAGAGAGGCAGCAGCAAGGGCCACCAGACCTTTCATGACCTTCAACAGAAATCCTACAATACACATCTTCTTCCAGCAGCTGCTCCACAGCAAGAGCTGGAGGCATCCTAGGGCTCCAACCCAGTACAGAAAAGTGGGAATGAGGAAGAAGGGGTCAGAAACCATCCTATGTGATTGCAGGAAAACTTCCTTGCTGCTCCTCTGCCTTCCCTCGTGGGCACAGGAGCCCCCTGACACCCAGTCCGCCTGTTCCTCAGCCCCGCAACAGCTCCTGGTTCAGCAGCTCTGGATAATCCCTGCACACAAAGGCCTCCCAGCCCATCCCAAATTCCCATCCCACAACTACTCGCGTGCCTCTAAAAATAGCCCTTCTAACACACACAGAAAAAGCTACCTTTACCCACATCCACTCCTCCACGTTACTCCCTCACTTCCTTGAAGCCTGGTACCTACTCCAGTCTCTGCTCAATCTAGGTCAGGTGCCTGGTGATTACAGCTCCCAGCTTTAAAGAGCCAAGCTCCAGGTACTCCAGGGTTTGATGGGATGAGCTCTTCCCAAAGCTAGGGGCTACACAGAGCTCTCAAGAAATGGGTCAGAGGAGTTTTTGTCAGCTCCTAGGGAAGCAGGATGGCTCACAGATGGATGTGGGTATTTCTGTAGGGCTGGCAGTGAGGAGCTGGGGAAATAAGAGGTGAAAGAAAGAGGGTCTTTTCCAAAGCCTGCCTAAATTTACACTGACTCAGCCCAAGAATCAGGGCAGTAGCACCGAGATGAACAATAAAATTTATGCCCCACTGGGGAGAGGTCCTGGTGCTGGAAAAAGGGATCCACCTGACTGTGTGTGATGGAAGGAGGGAAGGACATGGGTGAATCCCTGTGCAGCACTGGAATGGCCCTGCCTCAGCTCAGAGTCCCTGCTAGGACACCCCACAGCCCCTCCAGACTGAAGGCTGTGCCCCTGCTCGGGTTCCAGAGGGGCAGAGCAGGTGATAATGAGGATCCTCGTGCCTGCTTGGAAGGAGGGCAGAGAACCTGGGCAGCAGCCAGAGCTGTGCCAGCAAGTTGTTTGCTGTGGACACAGCAGAGCTTGAGACCGGGCCAAACACGCATTTAATCAATATGTTTCTGATCAGAAACAACTTCTGAGTCTGGAAAGTCATTACCATTCCTACTTCACGTCCTAGTGTCTTTCCTTGGCCTTCGGATGTGACAGCCTGGAGAGGTTTGGGTGTGAAAGGCTTTGTTCATGCAAAGGTTAATATGAGCAGCTCACATATTGCTGCTCTAAGTGCCTGTGGATGGGAGAAAGCATTAAATCCATTAGCAAATTGCCAGAGCTGTCATGCTGAAAATCTGGGAGAAGTTATGTTCAGTCCTCACATCCAAAACAGCCGGGGGAGCCGAACACCCCGAGCCCGCGGCGAACACCCCACAGCCCCTCTGGTGCCTCCTTCAAACGGGGGCAGAAGGGGGACTTCCTGTCCTGCAAGTGCTGAAATCATCCCTGTCCTTCTGGGAGAAGCCTCCTGAAGCTTCTCACGGAAAACTGAGCAATTCAGAGACAAGGAGAGAAGGAGGTCTCGGTCCGGACAGCCTCGTGAGCAAAGCACACGCAAGGCCGGTCGGGGCTGGGTGGGAAGTTCACATTGCCACGTTTGGAGCTCTCCCTCCCCACCAGGCTCTGGGCTGCTCAGGACAGCTCCCCCAGCACGGCAGCACAGTGGCACGCACAAACTGCAGTGTTCATCGGGATGGAGGGAGCCTGGCTCCACAGCCCACTGCCTGGAGATGGACAGGGGCAAACCTGTTCCACTGCACAATTCCTGGCATGAGGTGAACGTTCCCAGCAGCCAGAGTGCGTGAGACTTGCAGCTTGGAGCAAGCAAGAGCCTCGGGGTTGGGTCAGTCTGCTGCTGGTGGGAAAATGAGTTTATTCCTCTTGTTTGGAGCCAGTCCTCCGGTTCGCCACTAAATGCTGTGATCACCAGTCTGGTGCTGTTCTTTCAGCCAGAATTCCCAGCCCAGAGCCAAGTAACGCTTTTCTGTGCGTACAGAAAATGGGCAGAGAGAGAATTCTCCTAACTCAGCCGCTCGAAATCTTGGAATATTGCATGGACTGAGACATGTGCTCAGTTAACCCTGCCTGACAATAACAGCCCGGTGAGATTCCACTGCAGGATTCTATCCTGGGTCTTGGGGAGATAAATAGAGGAAATTTTTAATTAAAAGACAGCAATAATTAAAGTGTTTGTATGGGCTCCTCCCTTTTTTCCTCAGCTTTAACAAACAGACAATCTTAAATTTTTTTCTTTGTATCTCTGGGGCAACTTCAGTTTTCCTTCAACAACTCTGCCTACATCTGCCAGCCACAAAAGGCTTGTGATGTGCACCTCATATCTTTAATATCTGATTAACTCTTCAGTGATGACCTCCAATTTGGAGTTTTTAGTGAATCCAGGAGAAGAAAAGCTGTATCCATTAACCATTATCCAAAAAAAGACCAATCCCATTCCTGCTAAAGGCAGTAAAAGAGCAGCTGCTGTTCTGCATGGACTTAGAATTAGGCTCAACAAACCTGCAAATGTATGGGAAATTTATGGGAACATTCCCCCACTGTGGTTTAACATGGATTTGTAACATTTGCAATGAAACAACTCCCAGTTTATAGAAGTAACAGGAGAATTCTAAAGAGGTTTCACTTTGAAAACTCGAAGACACTTTTTCTTACTCACAATGCTTATTCTTTCCAGCTTAGGCTGAAAAGTATTTCATTACTTGTATTCTCAGTGTTACTCTATGAAAAATCCCTTTACATTTCAGAGTTATGAATGTGCTGCAGTTAAAATGGCTTCGGAATACCTGGTTCAAACACAACGGTGCTTGGGACAAAAATCAGGGGTTAATTCTTCCCTCCACACCAAGGCAGAGCCAACAGGGCAGAGACTGTGCATTCAACTCGCACAGCTCTCTCACACTGTTCTGTGGTAGTGCCAGAGCCCCCTTTGGAATGATTTAGGCAGGACCTGAAGGTGTGTGCGCTGTGAAATGGAATTAATGCAAGGGGGAAAAGGACAAGAAAACACCTCTAGGATGCCCTTACAAATCGAGGGATATAGAGAAACATAAAACCAACATGAACCAAAGGATTGCCAAGCCAGAACATCCCCGAAACTACTTTTCCCCTCACTAATCCATATGTTCAGAACCACAGAAAGCACTTTCCCAGCTCAGTCCTGGCTCTAAACCTGTGCTTTGCTCACACCCCCAGGCTGGCCTTGCCACCCAAACCCAAAGCACACCAAGACAGGTTTAATGGCAGAAAGATCTACATACAATCATTTTTTCATTTTATCCTCGTATCTTCTTAATTAAAAACAATTCCAACAGAGAGAGAAAGCAAGCCCCCAGCAGGAGCAGATCCATTTCCAAACCAGTATCAAATTCTGGCCCTGACTCTCCACATTTCTCACTAACATACTTTTTCCTGCTCCTGGAGAATGAGATCCTGAGAGCTGCCCACTGGCATGGACCATCCTTGGGAACTGCAGCAACCAATACTCAGAGGCTCTCGTTTCTGGCAGCAAGCCTAATGTTATCTTTGTTTGCATAATATAGCATCTACATGGAAAACACATATGGATCCATATTTATCCGTCCTTTCAACGTGCACCAGGATTAATGCGTTTAGGCATGCAAGACGTTCCAGAGCATTAAAAGTAGGAGAAAAATCAAACCAAAAATTACACAGTTTTTCTACAGTGATGATAAATGGGAGAATTATTTTGAAGCTATTCTTCTATTTTCTTTTGAAATAAGGTAATTGGGCTCATTACCATAAAGCCTGCAGGTGAATTATTTTTCTCTGTAAGCTGGTTCCATGGTTTTTTTGGTTTTCTTTTTTTTGGAAAGGGAGTGTAATCATCTGAACCCAAAGTTTGCTTTGAAGGATCTGTGCTGTGGCAGGAAGAGACACACAAATCCTAAAAGGTTACGCTGTTCTACCACTCCCTGGGAAAATGAAAATGACACGGACGTTCGTTTGAATCCAGAGATAATTCTCAGGGTTCATCAGCCCCTTCCTGTGCTGATTTAGACACAACCTAAGTCTGAAGCCCTTGTGATCATAACACAAGGTCCAGCTGCCTCCTGCAGCCGGGCAGGGCTGGCTGGAGTGATGAAGCATTCTTGTGCAGATGGGACCGGGAGGGGACAGTTATCCTTGCTGTGACAGATTTTTCCTGACTGTCAGATCAATGCCTGTTTGTTTACGCGTGGATCTCTAAAATAGATCCAAACACTCCCAACACCCCGTGGCCAACTGCTTTCTGTATCAGGCCAGGAAGAGAAAAGCTGAAAATAAATGAATGCAACTCACCAATCTCTCTGACATCGGTGTCTTGTCTCCATCCGGCAAATGTTGTTCCAGAGCCAGCACAATACAATTGGCTATGATTGTAGCTAAAATCATGTATTCAAATGGAGTGGGGACCACAAGTTAAAGAAGACACTGGACAGCAGAAGGAGAACCCCATCCAAATCCTGTTTCTACCCACAGAGTTGCATTAATTCAGCATTCTAAGATTTCTCGTATTTTTTAAAGACATTTAGTCTCCTCGACTTCCTCGGTTCTTTCCGGGGTGTGTTTGGAAGAAAAGCAGGCAATTGGCTCCTCTCTTCTTTGAGAGAGTTAGAGACTCACACACAATCTGAGCTGCTCAAGGAATCTGGGAGCAAGAAAGCAAAAGTCCAAAGGTAATAAAAAACTGTTGATAATTACTGATTTTCAATGAGACTGATAAGCTAAACTGCCTCCAAATAGATTATACAGCTGAACACCATCTGCTGAATTTTTCTTCAGAAACATTTAACTTCAGCACATGGTGCAAATAAGTGATGGGCACGGAAAATTTGATTTAGAGTATCTACACAGGTCTAAAACACCAATTACTGCTCGACTGCAATGCCTGCTCCTGGTGAGAATAGAACCCTCTGCGCCCTTTCGGGATGTAGGAGGGAAGCAGGAAGGGGAAAGAATCCAAACCCGGCACCAGGTCCCCTCTTGCCTTTTGCCAGCATCTCCCACCCTGAGCTGTACCGAGCCCCAGCTCTCCCAGAGTGGAGCCACGCCACAGGGCCGAGGGCAGGTGATGGCTCCGCTCAGCACCACGGAGAGATGGACCTGGCACCACAGAGAGATGGACCCGACACCATGGAGAGATGGACCCAGCACCATGGAGAGATGGACCCAGCACCATGGAGAGATGGACCCAGCACCGTGGAGAGATGGACCCGGCACCATGGAGAGATGGACCCAGCACCATGGAGAGATGGACCCAGCACCATGGAGAGATGAACCCGACACCACGGAGAGATG